>OZ023270.1:32827394-32829894 GCA_964006375.1 Tillus elongatus
GTTTATGACATAATCATGTATATTTAAATAGTCTCTTCGCAGGACGTTCCTCAACTCCTCATCAAGTCGATGTAGAGGCAGATCCTCAAAATTTATCAAGCCAGTACCCACACATATATTTCTAAAAGTGTATATGCCACAATTAAGCCAAAGATTAGATATATTGCTCAGTGTCTCAGGTAGTATATTAGATGGCATGAGAGGTATGTCTTGTAATTGCTGGAAGTTTTCTGGATAATTTGCAACTGAAATTTTTAAGGCCGAACAGCAATGTAGAACTTGTTTTAGGAATGGAGATAGGTCTGAGTAGTGAACTGTTTGTTTAATAAAAAATAGTTGCCATGATAATCCGGCCATTTTATATGTACACAATATATATTTAATTACACGAAACCAATTAGATTCTTCATCATTGTTTAGAAATTTTAAAGCAAAATAAACCCTGAACATTCTCACTTTTGATTGTACATGAACAAGACCTAAACCACCATGACTTATTGGTAAACACAGGTGCTTTTCTGTCATCCAGTGTCGCCGATTAGCCCAGAATAAGTCTGTAAGTAGGGATTGTATACTATTTAGAAAAACCTCATCGACTGGAAGGATCTGCAAATGGTACCACAGTTTTGGCGCTATAAAACGATTAATTGCCATAACTCTGCCTTTCCACGAAAGTGATGGAAAAATACCTCTCCATTTTTGCACAGATGATTCAATGCGTTTGTAGAGATTGTCTAATGCGTCTTTGCTAATTATGTCTTGGCTGTTTTTAAAAGTAACTCCTAAGATAGTGATATCTCCCGAAGACCAAGAGATGCCCAGATGCGTTTCAACAGAACCCTTGTAGCTTCCTAACCAATATCCCTTACACTTATCCAGGTTAAGCTGAGCTCCTGAATTTTTCGAGTATGTGTTATAACATTTCAACACCTCGTCAATCTCCGTCTTTCTAGACACGAATATATTAACATCATCAGCATATGCTGAAGCTTGAAGGTTAATAGTTTTACTTTCAAAAGAAATTGTACACCCACTGACAGATTTTCTAATAAGATTAAGAAACGGTTCAATACATAACGTGAATAAAATCCCAGACATTGGACAACCTTGACGTATTCCCCTAGAAAATTTCACCGGAGATGTTAGGAGAGACGAAACACGTACCATACATACTGCTTCACTGTATAGAAGGCCAACATATTTTTTAATTCTGGACCAAAGTTGTATTTTTCCAAGATGTAAAAAAGGTACCTATGACTTACCCTATCAAACGCGCCCCGCTGGTCAAGAGATATAATCGCCGAGGGAGCTCTTGTTTCATTGACATGACTTATAAACTCACGAAACAGATGAAGACTGTCATAAATTGATCTTCCAGGGACAGAGTAGCTTTGGTCCGTATGGATAATATTACCCAGAATATTTAGAAAACGATTAGCTAAACATTTTGACAATATTTTGTAATCACTTGTCATGAGCGATAGAGGACGCCAGTTGTCCAAAACTTCGGGGTCATCTTTTTTAAACAGTAAACTGATTACTGCTGTTCTGAGTGATTTAGGTAGTGAACCTTTTGCAAATGATTCTTGAATCATATCTAAATAGTGAGTTTTTAGTTTTTCCCAGAATGCCAAATAAAACTCTGGAGTCAATCCATCTATTCCCGTCGCCTTGTTTTTATTTAAGGATCTTAAGGCCTTAGTTAGTTCTTCAAGATTTAGGGGTTCATCAAGGATTTTTTTATTTTTATCGTCTAAACATTTTATGTCAGTAAACAATTCATTGTCTTTATCTACGATTGTCTCATCATCACTATATAAAGCTTGGAAATGCGACCTTACTACTGAACATATCTTAACTGGCTCACTGATAACATATCCCTCACATCGTACTTCTGTCAAATTCTTCTTTTTGGAGATCGTTGGTAACAGAGTCATGGCTGTCGGTCTGTCCACTTCCATCAGATTTTGCATTCCTATAGCAGCTAACTTTTTTTCACTATATCCTCTAAAAATGTCGTTAACTTCTCTATTTATTTTGAGAACCGCTAGAGTGTCAACTGACCCTTCAGTTTTTAGAGTTTTTTCCAACGATATCCTTAATCTGTTCAGAATCATATTTTCCTGCTGTCTTTTTTGTATTTCATAATTCTGTGTTATATCTTTCACATTAGTTTTGAAATTTTCCCACCATTTTATACTACCTGTTTTGGCACATTTAATAGAGTCTAGGTATGTCGTTATACAATGTAGGTACTTATCATCTTGCAGTAAATTGTTGTTAAAACGCCAATATGGACTTTTGTTATACGATTGGTTAAATTTTAGATGAGCCGATAAACACAGGTGATCCGAAAATGATGGAATTAGTTTTGAACTAGAAATTAGCGTTGTTTCACTTCTTGAACAATATATACGATCCAGCCTTGAGGCCGATATTCGCGTATAGAAAGTGTATCCTGGTTTATGAATTTGAGTAAGTTGCCACACATCACACAGGT
>OZ023270.1:33577394-33642394 GCA_964006375.1 Tillus elongatus
GTCGGTTTGATTACTTGATAGTACTACCGAAAATTAATTTCACAATGGTGTATTCTGTAGAAGAAAGAGTTGAAAATAATTACTCTTTTTTTCAAAAACGATGACTGTGCCAACCGTACCGCAAATTTGTTTATGAACGACATCCGAACAGACATGATAACAGAAAATACATTTTGGAATTAGTTGCAAAGTTTCGACAAAGTGCTTCAGTAGCCAACAAAAAACGTGAACTTTCGGTTAGAAATGAGACTACTGAGATTGAAGTTTTAGGACAAATTGCTGCAGACCGAACTTTGAGCACGAGAAAATTGGCTACTGTTTCAAACATCAAAAGAAGAACTATTCAGCGAATATTGAAGCATCATAAATTTCACCCGTATAAAATTCATCTTGTACAACAACTGAATGAAGATGATTTGGATCGGCAGCTGGAGTTTTGTGAAGTTATACACGAATAGCTGATAACGGGAACTTTCTGTTCAATATCTATTTTTCAGACGTGTACGTTTTTATTAAACTCAACAGTCAATCGTCATAATTGTCGTTATTGGGCAGATAATAATCCAAGAAATTTTCACGAAGTCCAAACCAAACTCCACAGAAATTGAATGTCTGGACTGGGAATTTTAATCGGTCCAATTTTTCTTGATGGCAATTTGAGTGGCGAAACGTATTTGAAGTTACTAGAAGATATTGTTTACCCTCTACTAATTGACATTGTTGAAAATGATGATCGCTATCAAGAAAATCAATTAGTTTCAACAAGATGAAGCTCCTCCGCACTTTTCACAACGTGTTATGGAGTTTTTAACAGAGAGTTTCCCGGACAATGGATTGGGCATAGAGGTGCTATCAAGTGGCCCCCTAGATCACCGGATTTAACTCCTTTAGACTTATTTCTATGGGGCCATTTAAAGAGTAGAATATACGCAGCTGAACCGGAGTCTCTGGAAGAATTACGATGACGCATTGTTGAAGAATGCCGGCTAATAACTCCACAAATGCTCCAGAATATCAGAGCTCGTTTTGCACAAGATTTGTACTTTTGTATGGAAGCTGGTGGTCAACAATTTGAACACTTACTTAACTGAATAAACATTTTTGAACGTTTGGTTTTGTTTTTTAGTTTTTTTTTAAGGAAAAATTGACTTAATTAATGCATTTCTTATCACAATGAATGAAATACGTTCTTGCAACTCCAACTGTTAAGAATTTTTAAACGAGTTGATAAAAAAAATTAGTGTGCTGAATTCAGAAAAGAAAGAGCTTTCAAATGATGTAACACTCCACCCATGTTCCCTATTTAAAATATAAGGGTTGTTATCACCACCCTTAAGGGGTTGATGTGACAAAGTAGAGTTTTACGTCAAAACATGTCCCCCTCAATATTAAAATTAACGTGTTTCAGCGTTTCTAAAAAAAAATTCTCTGGACGCAAATCGGTCTGTTTCGTTTTCAATGTGCCACCCTATATAATAGTCTTTAAAAAAACAACTTGTGAACCAAACTGCAGAAAACCAACTTTTCCTTATAAACTTGTGATTTTAAAGAGTGTTGAAAATTCACCACCATAGCGTTTGCTACATCCAGACTTTTTATTACTTTTTTTTTAAACTGAGAAAAATATCTTATGACTTTAAAAAGCCTAAAATGTAAAATAAGTAAAATGTTAATTCAAGAGGCAATATTACCCTGATCCACCATATTTATATTGCTTCTATGAACACTATATTTTAGGCTGTACTTAATTATTGTTGCTTTAGTTACATAACAGTTTCCTGGATATAAACCAGTAATAGCATTACTTTAAAAAGAACAGTGCAGTCCTCGTGAAAAAATCAGTGAGCACACCTGCGATTCAAGAACATTACAACTGTACTCAGAGCCCCACCCTGACTTCTAATCTGAAGCGATTATGCCAAGCTCAAATGACCTATATTTGAAACATCAAAATGCAAAGAGTTTTCTCGCTGATTTCCATGCTGACTGTTACCAAAGGTGTCAATACTATATACACATAAGTTTTAAGATGTAGAGAATTTTAGTTTGATGATATATATATATATATATATATATATATATATATATATATATATATATATATATATATATATATATATATATATATTATGTATATGTGAACTATTTAACATAAGCTAAACAAATTTATTATAAATGAAATTCAAAAGTGTTTCACTCAAGAGTAATGTTAATTCGGGTACAGATCATTCTGGAGAATTTGAGCCAGGCTTAAACCCATATAGGGTAGTAAATGAGAAGAATTACTTTGACCCTATCTTACATGGTTGACTCTCAAAAAGTTACGTTGCTATAGCGGTCAAAACTGAGATTATATAAAGAGCGTGCAGTCAACATCGTGAACAAGATAAGTAAGCTGTTCTATAACGTTACTGGAGCTTTTGTAATAGAAAAGGAATTTTTGACTTTGCTTTGGGAATCCTTTACTTTTACTTATTTGAAGGCAGTTTTTAATTTAAACTCACCATCCTCATCTTATTGGTTTGCTTAAGAAATCGCTTAATGAACTATCACTTTGGATTCAACGTGTCTCAATCAGATTACTTAAGCACCAACTCGATTTAATCCACATTCCTGAAAAAATCTTCAAGTGACTGATGCTCCCAGCTGAGATCGGACAACATAGATTGGATACTGATCATTTGGAAAACCATCTTAAAGTTCACCTGAAAAAGAAAGTAGAATTTTTAAAGCTACACAAAAAAACAATCAGTGAGTAAAATATTAATTATACGAGTTTTGCAAAAAGAACTTCATGGTGTTTTTCATCAGTCATCATTCTTGTACGAAATAGCCTTGACAAGTTGTATATTATCCAGTGTTATCATTGAACCTCAAAAATATGGTACTATTTTGCCTGCAGTAGTCAATAAATAATCAACAAGAGCCTCTAAAAAGTCATGAAATACCCCATCTGCGATGCAGTAAAATAGGTCCACATTTTAAGTCACTTGGTTCATTGTGATTTAGTTGTTGTATGGTAGTTAACAAACTAAAATATAAAACTGCAAAAAGTTGTAACCCAAAATTTTCCGGCTACATTACAACAAAAGAAACCATATCTTATTAACGTCCCCTGTGGATCCCGGGACGAAATAAAAATAATAGTATAGTATCTCTTGTCTGTCACAAGAGGCGAGTAACTATAATCAAGTGCGGAGCTCTGTGTGATAGGTACTGCCTTGAGTCAACTACAGGCCAATGTTGGGTCCAGGCGAACTCAGTGGAATGCTGCGATCTCTAGATGAGTGAAATAACCCTTGGAGATTGAGACCTCCACTGGAGCTTCAAGATTAGCAATCAGCTGTGCTTGGATGTTGCTCAGGAGTGACATTTCATGATATACCTCCTTGAGTCAAACACTGGCAGATGTCGGGTTGACTCAGAGAAAGGCCGAGATCTTTAGAGGGGTGGAGTGACAGCTGAAAACTGAGACCTCCAGTGTAAGCCTCAAAATGGACAAGCGACTTCACTTGGATGTTTCTAGAGAGTGAAATTCCACATACCACATTTAGTCTAGCAGTGGTGGAGGTTGAGCCCAGATGGACTCTGCAGGAAGCTGAGATCTCTAGTAGAGTGGTATAACCACTGAAGGTTGAGACCTCCACTCTTAAGCTTCGAAACAGAGAAACGACTTTGATTGGATGCTGCTGATGATACTACGTTAAGTCAAAACCTGGTGGAGGTTGGGTCCAGACGAACTCAGAGGGAGGGCTGAAACCTCTAGAGGAGTGAAATAACCACTGGAAATTGAAACTTCCACTGTGAGCTTCAAAACGAGTAAGCTACTTGTCTTAGATCGCAGAATACCTCAACAGGGGGGAGGGGGAGGGAAGCCCAGAGAGGACTCTGCCAACCTAACTTTCACCCGCAAAAATATCAACTCCTGCAAAGAGCTGGATTTGCTGGATTTAAGGGGTGAAATTTAATAATATATGTGTGAGCCACAATAGACCAAGATCTCAATAAAGGGACTGAAACAGCCCACTTACAACCTTGTAGAGGAGGATGAACGGTGACGGTCGACTTTACCACAACTGGAATCTAGCAAAACGACGCGCACCACAAGAAAGAGTACGTAACGTAGATAAATAATCAACAAAAAAATTTACGGAAAAACCACAAAATGCCGAATAAATCGTAATTAAAGTTACGAAAAATGCACTATTTTCAAGTTTCGAACTGTCACTTTTCAACAGCGTTGCCACATTTAATATATAAATGCAAGTGTTTTGCCGCCTGAACGGAACAAAAGATCTTAATTGCTTTTTACACACACTCCTGCCGACCTGACTTTCTGGACCTGACAAGACACCACCACGTCAAAATAAAAACCGAAACCGTTAATAAACAGTGTTAATATATGTCTAAAGAAGGAAACACACTAACTGTCAACTGTCAATATCTTTCGGCAATATGGTTGGCAAGGCTGCGACACCTTTGCGTTGCCGTCTTACCGAAGTATTGCCTCCAAATGAAAGTGTCAATATACTCCGGGAGAAATGAAGAACAAAGAAGGCAATTACTACCCTGTAATAAGGAAATAGATTCCAAACTGACAACAACGCCTATCTCCATGAAGTATGTCAACAAAACAACAGTCATAACCTCTGGTACAAAAATATACGTATTCATAGTAAATCTAAACGTTTTAATTGCTTTTATCACTGAAAGGTAAATGAAAACGAAATATACCACATTGTTTAACTTTATTAAGGTATGTACAACTGTTTTTAGGCCATATTCTATTATAATCACGTTAAAATGTAGTTGCGGTAAAGCCGACCGTCACCGGATGAACACCTACCATAGGTTCGCGTTACCAGATCACTACAGTAAAGATAAAGATAAAGCAGCCTATTTACTGAAACTATGACTAGGCACCATGTCACTTTGCATCATAATAATAACCTTTATTGCCATCAACACAGATCCATGTGCAGTCAAAAACACATTAAACACAAAACAACCAGTAATATCAATAATACTGATGTTAAACCAAAATTCCTAAAATATATGTATAGAAATATATAAATGGGTAAATTTGCAGATTAGCTCAGAGGGTTTTTAGGAAAAAAAACGTATTTTAGAGCCATGTTTTGCTGTAATCGGGTTCTAAATTATTCAGGTGGTCCAAGGGCTTGTTCTGAAATTCTGCAAAACGTTTTTCTTGTGATTTGTACATCACAGGGATTCTAAGCACGTTTCAGAAAAAAATTCAAAAAAGCCTTTGGGAGGTTGTCTGCAATTTTACCAAAAAATCCTTTTTAACTTACCGCACCAGGCCAGCGAACAATTTTAAATGTAAATAACTCAGCAAACAATAGGACGCAAAAGGTGAAAAAAGTGTAAAATCCACGCAAAAGGTGAAAAAAGTGTAAAATCCATTGTAAGATGCCAAACTTTATCCTACTATTCATCAAGGTCATTTGAGCGCAATGTGTAAGTACCTACATAACTTCATGGTTTTGCTTCCCGTTTTTTCCTTTTTTTAGAGCTTTTAATTGGGCAAACTGATGTCGGGGCATGTCAGGAGAGTCATTTTATGCACGATTATTATTAAAGAGCATCTCGGACAAGTCTTGTGGCGAAAAACGGCAACACGTCATTAATTAGTCGTCATAGCATGAATACTGGAATTGATGACGTAAAAATCGTGTACAAATTAGAAAATTATGCCCGGAGCACTTTTATTTAAAAAAAATTCTTTTCATTTTTGAGGAAATTATGTACATAAAATGAAAAACATCATACTGATACATGGTAATACAACAAAAACAAACGTACCTTTCTAACATCCACTGATTAATTCTATGTTCCGCCTTCTTGCGTCTTTAATCTTCCCTCACAATCTCACACTTTCTTTACATTTTACATCTCACATCGCTTCATCACCATCACCTGCATGATGCGCAAGATGGCGCGGAGGCGGATGTAGGCCCTGCACCCTGGATCTGGATGCGCTTCCGCGTGGCTAGTGTAGGTAATGTTGGGCACGGAACGAATGAATCGAGATTCGACTCAGAGAGTCGACTCATACCAGTGAATTGAGCGAATCGACTCAGTTGCTAAGACGACTCCCTACTCACTGGTCATACCATTCGCGCGCACACACTCCGACTCCGACTCACTGGCTACCGACTCACGACTCACCGCTCATCGACTCACCGCCATCGTAAGGAAACATTGAATTATGGAATAATACCATGGGTCGGTTCGGTTCTCATCTGTCTTCAATAACCAGTTTGTTTAAAAGGAACGGATCTACAATCTACATTTTAGGTTATAGGACGTCACTTTTACAAAGAGGGAAAGAAGGTCAATGTCAAAGCCATTTTCGCGCGTAAAAAAGACTACCTGATTGCTGGAGTTTGCAAAAGTTTTAATTATGAGTTATTAAGTATCAGTTCTTATATACACCCAGCATGTCATTTTATAACCAAAAAAATCATATTTTTCATAAAATACGCATATGTTTAAAACATTATTTAAATTAAAAAAGGAAACCTATAAGAAACCGCCTTTTTTGTGAATTCAAATTCACGAATACAGAGGTTTCGATGGTGAGACTTTGCAAAAATGTTTTTAAAGGAGCGCAAACTAGGAACTCTAGAACCCATATCCGGGGTCATTTTCAATTTTTAATGTTTATATATATATATATATATATATATATATATATATATATATATATATATATATATATATATATATATATATATATATATATATATATATATATATACATATATATATATATATATATATATATATATATATATATATATATATATATATATATATATATATATATATATATATATATATCCAACCGATAACTCAAAAAGTAATTAACCGATTTTTATGAAACTTGGCAAGTGCCTTTCTTCTATTAATAGCTTGAATTAGTTCGTTATCCAGGAAAATCGGATAAGGGTTTCCGGGAAAATATTAAGTTTTCATTCAAAAAAAAATTTATCTCCGAAAATTGCAAAACTATTTTGATGAAAATTGGTGGATATATGCCCTTGGAAATCCCTAACTGCATACCAAAATTCAGCGTTCTGCCTTTACAAAAAATTGAGCTATTCAAATTTGAAGCATTTAATTTTAATATCAGACAGTTTTTTATTAACAATGAAAAACTGGTTTATATGTGAGATCTAGTATGTTTTAGTGGTTGTGTTGTAATCCTGACAACGGAACATTTGATATCATTGCGCAAGTCAGTTACACGCTCTAACGTTTTTTTTTTAGTTGACGTGCATTATTAGATCGTTTATCTGTTTTAAATTTCATTTTACATATTATTTGTGTTGTTTAGGAATTTTAATACAATTTCAAATTGTTGTTTACGACTTTATTAGTGTTAGTGGGTGGACTAAACAGTATTTGTGATGTTTTGTCAACAGCTAAAAAGGATAGAAGTTTTGCAAAAAGGGCCGATATGCAACAAATTAGTCATCTTAAAGTTCATTTATCACTGTACACCTGTCTACAGAATTATTTAATTATTTTGTAGAGTTAAGTTTGTTTATTATTCGCTTAAGTTGTATTTAAATCGAAATATATTTAGTGGCGTGCTCTAATCTTTATCTATATTGCAAAGAATGGAATTTTGTGATCAAAATTACATAAATCGAAAGGCTTGTTAGAACACGTTTTACCTAAAATGGTGCTCATCATGAATAAAACCTACAATTTTGTTGTTTTTGGTTAGTAACGTTTTATTTCATCTAGGTGCCTATGTTGATTTTAAAACTCTTCAAGTGTTAACTAAATATGTGACATCGCCCTAACAAAGTATTCGCGCTTATTTGTATAGTGAATTTTTCTCCTTTCTTCAATCTTGCAGGTTTAAACTTATATAATGTTTCGAAACATAGAGTTTACCAGGCGCCAACATCTGAGTTTAAGCGCTCATCTGCTGACTATCGATACATTTCAGCCGTTGGAGACTGTTGAACGCGCAGCTGACTCCAAGCACTATTTTGTAACATTTGTCTGTCATTCTGTTCTGACAAATTGACAACAGTTAAGTTACAGCAAAAGGTCAGCGGGACTGGTGAAGGCATACATTTACACACCAATTCAACTGAAGTCGGGCAATGTATTCACTGTACGTTTAGCTGATACGTAGATACTAGCGTAAATTTTGAACACTAACAACTAACAAGTATTTCTACTCTGTTGACAATGGGCACTCTGACTTGGTGAAACCGTTCATATTACATACAAATATATACGCAGGGGCGACTTTTTAGTTTCACAAATGTACTTATAGGTAGGTACTTCCTACTGCTATATTCAGCTACTTCTGCCGATGGTCAGTAACTTCTCAGTTTCTCAACAATTATCTTAGAATTAAGCTTATCGACATTATAACGCTTGTTATCTTTTAATTAAATAAAAAAAGTCTGAACACAGCAAGTGTGTTATGGTAGTGCATTTTTATAAAAATGTTTTTAATGTCAAATATGTCTTTTTAGTGACTTTTGAATTTTGAAAAAATGTGTTTAAATTAGCGCGAACTAGGCCCTCTAGAACCCATATCCAGGTCAGAAGAATAAGCTCACTGCACTACAAAAACTGATATTATTGGAGCGTCTCGCGACAGTAAAGACTCGACAGCATTGACCATGCGCACTTCGCAGAATATTTTAAGTAACGAAATAAAATACCTCCTTGGCGCGCTGTTTACCCACAATCCTCCCAACTGACCTTCCTGATATCAGTGAAGCAGCTTCTGTTTTCATCCGCAACTGTTATAACAGGATGAATGGACATGAGAGTGGGAATGGGGTATACAGCGGACTTTACTTCATAACATAATACTGTTTTCCTTCGCAACTGTTATAACAGGATGAATGGACATGAGACTGGGAATGAGGTATAGAGTATAGAGCGGTCTTTACTTCATAACATACTACTTTATACTAGTGTGCTCACAGCTTTGGGAACGTAGGGTCGTCGGTACAATGAATCTGTTAAATTTTGACAGGTTGTTGATTCACACAAAACACACACATATATTTACAATTTATAAACAAACACAAAATATGAAAAATGTAAATAAAATCAACGATGTTTCTTTTTTTCTTTGAGAAAAATTGTCTTACACTAAAAAAATACTTTTCTAACAAAACACTTTCAAAGTTCTGAGTTTTTGTTGATGAACATTATTTGACTGACTTTGGTTGACGAAAGTCTGTTACGTTACTGATATGTATACAAATGTACAGTTATGCTTTAACATGAGTCCTTAATAGGTATTATATTATATTAGGTAGTTTCTTTGCTCATTCTTCTTTGCCTTATGTAACTAATAAATCAATATTCCTTTTTACTTTTCACTTTGGAAATCTAAGAAATGGGTCCTGTGGCGGTGGTTCCGACCGCAGTGTTTTAGTCAACACTACCCTATGTTTCTCTTGACAGCTAAAACGTTGCGTTACGTTATTCGACAGCAAGCTGTCAAGAACTACTATATAAGAGACACCAGGGATCTCTCTCGCTCTCTCCTCGCTACTAACCGACACAGTGAAGATACGTCTCTCCACGCTCGGTCAGTTATCTGTTATGTGCTGTCTGTGATTGTTTTATAGTTAAATGTATAGTTTATTCAGTTAGTGAAATAATAAAGTATATTAAATGTTTACGTATGGATTTAATATCAACAAGTGCAATTAACATCCATATTGGTGACCCCGTGCCGCAAGCCGAAGATGCCCAGCCTGATGTTCCAGCCGACGTCGCCTAACTTCCACGCACGTGCTCATGCCTACAGAAAACTAATATCTAAACAGGTCAGTCTTTTCTAATTTAAAAATTATCTGATTTTTTTTTCACAATGGCCGAAGATTCTTCAAGCAGCAATATCATGGCAAGGGTTGCAATAAAATTACCTCCTATATGGAGACGTAACGTGAAAATCTGGCAAATGCAGGTTGACGCCCAGTTTGATATATCGCAGATCAGTTCTGAAAAGACAAAATTCAGTCATGTACTCGCTATACTCGATCCTGATGTCGCAGAGTCAATTTCAGATTTTTTAACCCAACCATTATCATCAACCCCCTATTCAGATCTAATGAAACGTCTTTTATTAGAATTTGAAGAGTCCGATAGTCGCAAACTAAATAAACTTTTAACAGAATTAGAATTAGGCGACAGAAAACCATCGCAACTTTTACGCGAAATGAAGTTTTTAGCCGGTAGTCAGATTGGAGAAAATTTCCTTAAAATTTTATTTCTACAACGTTTACCAGTCAACGTTCGTTCAATTTTGGCTTTGAGCAACGATTCTCTGGAAAATTTGTCGGTTACAGCAGACAAAATCGTGGAATTTTCCAGAGATAAATACAACGTGGCTGAAATTCAGTCACGCAAGCCCGACAAGCTAGCCAAATTAGAAGCGCAATTAGAGAAGCTAACAGCATCAGTCAACGAATTGCGAACGCGTTCCCGATCTACCTCCCGAGAAAGACCCAAGCTTTCTCGAAACTCCATAACCGCAAATTCCTCAACCTCCACGTGTTGGTATCATGAACGATTTGGCAACAAGGCCAAACGTTGCATCCAACCTTGCAATTTCAAAGCAAAACATGTGTCGGAAAACTAATAAGGCACTCCCTCCACGCGGCAGGAGACGAGAGCCACCTAACACGCCGCCTTTTTATTTTTGATAGACGCTCCAATATGAAATTTCTAATCGACTCTGGAGCGGATATTTCAGTTATTCCACCCACTCACGACCAACGGAAATTTCAATCGAAACGTACCTTGTATGCTGCAAACGGGACCCCTATTCATACCTATGGCGAACAACTATTAGATTTGGATCTAGGTTTACGCCGTAGGTTCTGCTGGCCCTTCACACTTGCCGATATCAAGCAACCAATTATAGGCGCTGATTTTCTAGCAGAGTTTGCTTTACTTGTAGATATGAAACATAGACGTTTAATCGATACAAAGACAAACCTCTCTAAGACCGGTGCTAACCCACCACCAGGATTTAATTCTAAAATTCATCTCGTAGACCCGACACACCAGTACTTCAAATTGCTACAACAATTTCCTGACCTGTTTAAGGAAACTTCTTCTAGCAACCTTCCAGAGGTTGAGTTCTTCCATACTATAAGTACGGAAGGACCACCTGTCACTGCAAAAGCTAGAAGATTGCCCCCGGAAAAGCTAGCTCAAGCAAAGCTAGAATTCCAGCACATGATGGACTTGGGAATTTGTAGACCCTCCAAAAGTCCATGGTCAAGCCCCCTCCACATGGTGCAAAAAAAGGATGGCTCATGGAGACCATGTGGGGATTACCGAGCACTAAACGCTAAAACAATCCCAGACAAATATCCCATTCCAAATTTGCAGGATTTTAATGCCCAGTTAGAAGGCAAACGTATTTTTTCAAAATTAGATATCATTCGCGCTTTCCATCACATCCCAGTAGCACCTCAAGATATTCCCAAAACAGCAGTCATAACTCCATTTGGGTTATTCGAATTTGTTAAAACCCCATTTGGCCTTCGTAATTCAGCACAAACATTTCAAAGATATTTACATTCAATTTTAAGACATCTTGACTTTGCCTACTCCTATCTTGACGATATTCTCGTTGCATCAGCCTCTGAAAAAGAACATCAAGAGCATCTAGCAAAACTTTTTCAGACACTTCAAGACAACGGCATCCGTATCAATTCATCTAAATGTGAATTCGGAGTGGCCGAAATTTCATTTTTAGGTTTTCGTGTAAATAAATCTGGATTATTTCCACTTCCTGAACGCATCAAAGCTATTACCGACCTACCTCTTCCCGATACCATTGAAAAACTCAGAAGATTTCTAGGTCTCATAAATTTCTACCGTCGTTCTCTTCCACGTGCTGCGGAAATTCAGCAACCACTATTCGACCTCTGCCAGAATCCCAAAAAACGCGACAAACGTAAAATCGAGTGGACTCCTCAGACTCGAGAAGCATTCGAACGTTTGAAAGAGGCACTAAAAAACGCTACACTAATAGCTCATCCGTCTTCTTCGCTACCACTGATTCTCCATGTCGATGCTTCTGATTATGCCGTAGGCGCTTCCCTCCAACAATTACGTGATCAAACACTAGAACCCCTAGGTTTCTACTCTAAAAAGCTTACTTCAGCCCAAAAATCTTACAGCACCTACGATCGCGAACTTCTAGCTGCTTATCAGGCAGTTAAATACTTTAGATATACCCTAGAAGGTCGCCATTTCACCATTTATACGGACCACAAACCTTTGACATACGCTTTTGAACAACGCGTCGATAAAGCATCTCCAAGGCAACTACGACATTTAGACTTCCTAGGTCAATTTACCACAGACATTCGCTACATACCAGGTCCTACAAACATTCCCGCAGACTATTGTTCTCGCATTGAAACAATTTCACTTTCTTCCACTGTGTCACTCCAAGAAATTGCGCAAGCTCAGTCATCTTGTGAGGAACTCAAACACCTTCTGCAGTCTAAATCTTCCTCATACAAATTTCAAAACATGCCTCTTGACAACGGAATGAATCTTATTTGCGATTCTTCTTCAAAGAAACTTCGCCCATTCATTCCGCTCAAATTTCGCCGAAAGATTTTCGATTCTATCCACAATTTATCTCACCCAGGCATATCAGCTTCAGTCGATCTGGTCCAGGATAGATTTTGTTGGCCCAAATTGAAACGCGATGTATCTCTTTGGTCTAAAACTTGCATTCCCTGCCAGAAAGTCAAGATATGGAGACACACTTCCAGTGCCATTGGACAATACACCCCAGCCATGAGAAGATTCTCGCATATAAATGTTGACATTGTGGGACCATTACCACTATCACAAGGTCAACGCTATCTGTTAACAATAATAGACAGATTTTCTCGATGGCCCGAAGCAATTCCATTGTCAGATATTACAGCAGAAACAGTAGCGAACACTATTTTATCATGCTGGATCTCTCGTTTCGGTGTTCCGCAATACATCACCACAGACAGAGGTAAACAATTCGATTGCCACCTTTTCACACACCTCACTAAAACACTAGGTGCAGACCACATCAAGACCACAGCTTACCACCCAGCAGCAAATGGTGTAATCGAGAGATGGCATAGAGTTCTGAAACAGGCCTTGAAAGCTCATATGGACGAAAACTGGGTCGCTAAATTGCCAATTGTGTTACTAGGACTCAGATCGTACATAATTCCAGAATATCGCTCAACACCCGCTGAAATAGTCTATGGAGAATCAATCAAACTTCCCACCGACTTTTTCAACAGCACACAAGCTCATGATGTTCCACCACTTATATCTCAGCTGAAAGAAGACATAAGGAAACTTCGACCAGTACCTTTTAAACACCATACTGCAAAAAAGGTATTTGTCCATCCTAAGCTTATGGAAGCTCCTTTTGTTTTTGTTCGCATTGATATTCCGCGAAAAACTCTCGAACCAGTTTATGACGGCCCCTTTGAAGTGTTATCCCGAACTGACAAAGTCTTCAAAATCAAGAAATCACACGGAGAAGAGACAATTTCTGTTGACCGTCTTAAACCCGCATTCATTCTTTGTGATAACGAACAGACAACTTTCCACCCTCAGAGACATCCTAGTGAAACTGAAAGTGACAGTGAAAGTCCAACACCTAGTGAAACTGAAAGTGACAGTGAAAGTCCAACACCCAGTGAAACTGAAAGTGACAGTGAAGTTCCCGTTCCCGTTCAAACTACACGCCATGGACGTAGAGTTCGATTTCCACGAAGATACTTGAACTAATAGCGTTGCCACTGAGAGGGGAGTATGTGGCGGTGGTTCCGACCGCAGTGTTTTAGTCAACACTACCCTATGTTTCTCTTGACAGCTAAAACGTTGCGTTACGTTATTCGACAGCAAGCTGTCAAGAACTACTATATAAGAGACACCAGGGATCTCTCTCGCTCTCTCCTCGCTACTAACCGACACAGTGAAGATACGTCTCTCCACGCTCGGTCAGTTATCTGTTATGTGCTGTCTGTGATTGTTTTATAGTTAAATGTATAGTTTATTCAGTTAGTGAAATAATAAAGTATATTAAATGTTTACGTATGGATTTAATATCAACAAGTGCAATTAACATCCATAGGTCCTATTTAAACATCTTTTTTTTATTACTACTGCAAAATAAAAAATCGCTGAAACTTAAAAAATCTCAGAAACAGTACCAATTGTAATGAAATTATAAAAATATTCCCTGTACCCGGTATAGTTGAAACCAGACACACTTCGCCCTATAGGTAGAGTGAAAAAAGTTAGTTTTAATTTTTAAAAAAATATTTATTTTATTTTTTGCTTACAATAATTCATAATGTATTTCATATAAGTTTCATTTTCAAGGAAAAGATGGCTATAGAGGTTTTCAAGCTCAGTGATTAACTAATACTTAATTAGTAAATAAATTTCGAAAGAAATTCTGCATTGTTGAATTTTTCATCAAATTATTATTAGTGATGAATACCCAAAAAAAACCTCCATCATTTTTTTAATAAAAAATTAATTAATTGTTTTAAACATAATACAAGAATATTTTTTATTTTAAACATTATCCAACTACACCACCGGACGGGTTCAGCTACTGTTACTACGTCTACGTGGAATTCTTAATAATTCAAAATTCATACTGTTATTTTCAACCTGTTATATTTAACTGTTATATCTAAATAACAGTAACAGTTGCGACCTGTTACAGCAATATAACAGTTTTTCCCATCACTATTATTTAGTTACTTATATATTCTGCGAAGTGCACATGATCAATGCAGCCGAGTTTTTACTGTCGCGAGACACTCGTAGCACGAAAGTGTATGTAGGGTTGCGAACTAATGTCGCTACGAGGGATTGTCTCCCATTCTCTCGTCAATTTTCAATCATTCAGATACCAAAATATTTAAACCTATATACACCTTGTACGTTTCAGATTCATTCCTCTTTAACCGAATCTTATGACAGATATCAATAAAACTGTATCAAATGAGAACGCTTCATATTATTTCCTAAAATATGTCCAAAAGTTCCACAGTTTTATACATTTATTATAAAATTTAAACTTGAAAATTATTTATTATTATTGAAATATACTTAAATGAGCATCTCATGGTTAACTAAATAATATACACTGTGTCCCAGATTGGTGCTGCATGTATTGCTATCTCTGTTATTATAAGAGCTGCAAAGTTGGTTAGATGGGTAATGTTTCTCAGGATTCGATTAACATACCAGAACTGCCATCATATTTTATCAATTGTTTTTCGTTTTTGAAATAATCGTGAAAAACAAAATGGTGCGTTTTTGATCAACCCCCGTATTCGGTTATCTGAGAACGTATGGTATTTTGGTTTAGACATTTTATGGGCACTTTGCAATAAAAAATAAAACAAAAGAACCGTTTTTGAGATAATGATTTTAACTGTGTTTTTGATTAGGTACGCCATATTGGATTTTTATTGCAATAAATTTTTAACTTCTTTTCAAAAATGTATCACAGCATGGTATTTTATATTAGAGAAATAAGAAAAAAATATTAGTTACCCGTAACATGCCAACAAAATTGTTAATCTAGTTAGACTCTGGTTCATGATATCGTCCAATTTTTCATTTGTTCACTCTCTTCACTAGGCGATTGTGTGCTTCACGCTACAGTAGCTAGACAATTGGAAAATTATTCTTGCATTATTGTCAATTAAACTTATTGAACAAATGTAAAAACATGCATTTTGCTGTAATTTTCGGACAATTTACAATACAAGCTTATACAAACGAAGTTCAAATATGAATTGTTCAACTTAAAGAATTTGTTCCATGTGACCACCACTTTGATCAATACACATTCGACAAAGATTTTGCAGATAGTTTATTGGCCTAATTAATGTGTTTCTATTCAGTGCACACATAGTGTTGCAGACTGTTTCTTTTAAAGTTGCTTTGACCACTATCTTTGGATTGCTCAAATATAAATTAACGCAGGTCCTAATACTTGCCTCTGAGGCACTTCAAATTACTGGAAAAAGAGTCTGATAACTCAGTTGCTTTGACCACCATCTTTGAATTGCTGAAATGAGATTTAATAGGGTGTAGAACATATCTTCCCATCCCCATTAGCATCACATACAGCTCTGTATTTTTAGAGAACTTAAGAACGATTATAATAGAAACAAATAACATTTTTTATTGTTATTTTATTTAACAATACCCTTAAGTGACATAAAAGACTGCTAATATATACAAACAGTAAAAACTACAACAAACAAGATTTTAAATGTTACCAATCGGATACAAAATCTTTAACAATATCAGTTTCATTGTTTTGAAGATCATCATTATTTTCCACATTATCATTAACCACTTTCGTTTTCTTCCTAACATTCTTGCCATCTTGTTTACCTCTTCGCTTCTTCTTTTCTATATTAGTATCTTCATCTTGAGAATCAGTAGGAAACAGTTCTACAGGTCCGCCTGCTTTTTCACTTACAATTTTCTTTTGGTGTTTTTTGATGACGGGCAGGCTGTAGTCACCCAAGGCCTGAGTGTCTGTTAATTATTTGTTCTTTTTGATTGTGTTCATTTTAAGCTAGCTTTTGAAGAAGGTATTTATGTGAGTACCCCGGTTTTTAATCTGTGTCTCCCACGCTGCGATTTTCTTAAAGTCTGTTATAGAAATGTCAAGTTTACACCTTTCGTTTTCTATTAGTTCGCTGGTCTGCTGAACTTTTTGCAAGATTTGCTTTATTTTTCTATTCGAGCTGGCGTTTGAACATTTCTTCAAAAAGTGTTTTAGCTGCAATTGGAAACAAACATTTATTTTTAGATTCACAAAAACCTTACATTGATTCGATTAATATTGAGATTTTCTTTAGTCAAAGCTAATTTTCCAGGATATTAAAAACAAGGATGTAGGTGATTTATATAGTAAATTGGTAGGTGTAGCATCTAGTATAATTACATGAGCATTGAAAGAATTAGAGGTTTATTGCAGAAATCAACATTTGAAAGTTCTTCACAAAAACTGATTCTATTTACTACCAAAAGATGGATGACATAGGAGGTGTGGCTATAAATTAACAAGACTCCCAACCAGCAAAGTTGTTTTATAATTCCAATGTTCTGTGGCTATTTTGTTTTATAGGTATTTTATTAACACTTCCAAAATGCCGATTCATTATATAAAGCCGCAATAAACACCATTCTGTTGTAGACAGCTAAAGTGTTATAAGTTTATCTTCAAAACGTTTATATACATGGACTATAAAATATCTTATAAAACAGTCACAGAATTACTATGAAAAAGTTTCCAGAGCCTACTTATAAAACGTTTCCAGCTATAAAACTAGTTATTGCATTCCGGTGATATTTTCCACTTATAAACATTAAGAAACTATTTTAAAGTAACTTCCACTTACTTTAATCAACAGTTATACAGGGCTTTCATTAATTGCCGAACGCCACGTGACCAGATTCTGTCTCTCTCTTAGTGGAATATGATTTTATGAGTTGGCAGTCAAAAAGTAACCAAAAAAACCACTAGACTAGGGACCCTAAAGTTACTAAATCAATTGACAATTGACAGTTCAGTCCATTGGCGCTCAATTCCCTTTTGACGGTTATTTTGTATGTATATTGTGCATTTTCCAAGTTCGACCAGTGTTTACCTTCTTCAAATAATTTTCTAACTGTCGGACAATAAAAATAAACAGTTTTTGCATTTGCATTTTCATTGCGTTTTTACGTAAGGTAAAAGTGTAGGTATGTTAAGGTTATGTTGTTGACGATATTCGACATTGAATGGAACGAAGCCGTACCAAATCTGTTCGTCGGTAATCTGCCCAAACAGGTACATAGTTGTTATATGTTACACAATACACAATCCTAAAACCGTAAATTAGAAGTTTAAATAATCGGACCTCAATTTGTTTACGTACATTACAAAATTTTTATATCTATACAAAATAAAAGTAATATTTTATTGTTTTTAATTTATTTTTTTAACAATCAATAACAGTAAACCATACATGAACAGACTTGCTGTTAAAAATACTAAATAATAAATACATTTAAGACATTTACCAAGAAGCCGTAGAGGGGCCACAACAATTTTTTTTAATAATTGCCACTTTAAACTGGCAATTAGTGCTAATTGCGACTTTAAACTGGCAATTATCTATAATTGCCAGTTTAAACTGGCAATTAGCGCTAATTGCGACTTTAAACTGACAATTATGAGATGGAAAAAATGGATGTTGTATATCAACTGCTGGAAGTAAAAACCAGATGTGATAGTGTGTTTATATTATGGTTTGAGTTTGACAGTTCTGTTTTAAGGTTAAGTAAATGATTGTGATTTACGTTGATTAATTTTTCAAGTAGGTAAATTATTTGAGTAATGAATAGATAACTACCTTCTTAATTTTTATTAATTCAGGAGTAGGAACCTTTTGTTTGCTTTTACTTGCTGTGTTAAATAGCCATTAAAATGGATCGCAGAAGAAATCAGGGTTTAGTTCACCATAATGGATTCTTATTCTATTCGTATATATAATAATAAGGTAGGTTAAGTAATGATAAAGTTGAAAGATAAGGCTAGTTGTATTTTGAAAGAATTGCTTGCCTGTTTTGTTTAGATATATGGCTTGTAAAAGCAGTAGAAACTTGGGATGTAAAGCAACCGGGATAAGATGCCAGCTGATCCGGGAAGGTGCCAGCTGATGTTCATCTAGATAATCAGCTTTAATTAATAATAGCTCACTACAACCACCCAAGAGAAGAGTATAAGACCAAAGCACTGGAGTTTAAGAGACAATTAAAGGAAGTTTGTGATCGGGAGAAAAAACATCTATGAACTATTGGTACGAGGTTAGAAATGAAAAAAAAATCAATTAGTGATGCAGTAGTCGGCCAACACCAGAGCTGGGCAGTAGTTAACTATAAAATGCAATAAACTACCAATTTAACTACTTTACATGAGATAGTAAATATAGTTAACCTACTTTAAAGAAAAAGTAATTAATTAGCAATTTTAATTACATGTAAGTACTTAACTTCTAAAAGTTTTAACTACTCCTTTTTAGAAAGTAATTTTATTAATTTTACAATATTTTAATTAACGAAGTATTAAGATAAAGTTATTAAATTGCATGTTGAGACACACTATTGGCAATTTGGCTTGTCAAGCATCACTGTCAGTGGTGTAATAGTGTGTAAACTATTGCAGTGATGAGTTATACTGTTACTTTGTAAAATATGCTTTTCTTTATAGGTAACTGTAGTTTATAGTTAACTACTTTTTGTAAGTAGTTTACCAGCCTCTGGCTGATACTGGCTAAAGTATCAATATGCTGTATTTTATACATACAGTATGGAGAAAAATATATAAAAATATATTTAACACTATCACTATGTAACAAAATTATGCAATTATGTTTGCTCTGTCAACATTGGCACGATTTCCATTTTTTGCTGATAAGCAACATGTACGTAAATATCAATACAAGATCTGTCAATACTTGCTGGTTAAGTATAGTATATACATCACAGTATCATAAAGTGAAGCATCAATACAACATATCGAGCATCACAGAAAAAAATATTTTTAGCAACAAAATATCAATAGGTTCATGATACTTTAAAAATTCAACATGGCACATTGTTTCCACTATATAGGTTATGCTAGTAGCCAAATTTGATGCCTGCTTTCTTAAAAAAAGATACATATTTGCTAAAAACATTTTAATTTTTTGCATATTTTCTTTTAGCCTTCTTCCTCACTTAGCATCCTTATTTATTCCAAGTCCTTTTCTTGGATGTTGAAACCACAAAATTTTTGTTGTGGTTTATGCATACAGGAGTACTTCTAAGCATATTTCTGATTATTATATTTTTGAAAACTGATCGTGGCATAATCTGCAAAACTAACGAAATTTTTTTCAGGTATTGTGGCCATAAATAATGGAAATAGTGCCGTGATTTTTGTAAATAATGAATTTATTACAAATTTTACAGGTTCAAAATGTACTTTTATTGGTGGTACTTTTAAGGTGCAGTACCTAGGCGACCACGTTTTACTCAAATAACTATATTTGCTACTTTCATATACCACTTAAGTTCCAAATATAAAGATATATGCAACTAATTAATTCTGAAATTTAACTGTTGTTTCAGGCTTTTCCAGTTATCCACATTTTCATGGAGAGAAGGACAAAGGCTCTGTATCATGCTGTAATTTAATACCTGCTATAAACATTCCCAGTTTTTGTAAATGTAAATTTCGTGACAAATTTTGAGGTGGTTCTGATTGAGTCATTGCTAGCTTCACACCCTTAAGCATCATTACATGGTTGTTTTTTCCAACTATTGCCAGGTATTCGTCTACCTTTTTACATAACACTATACTGTTACAAATTAGTTTGCTGAAACATTGTCAGTATCAATACTACCACCAAGATAATAACACACAAACATAATTGAAGGAAATAAACCTTTTTATGACAATTCATGAAAGGCAAAGCCTATGTGTCTAAGACATCTGGCACTTGACTGTTTTGCCACAAGATGGATGTTTACTCGCTTCTTGAATAGTTGGAGATTATATGTCTGCTGGAAGAGCATTCCAAAGCTTAGATGCTCTAGGAAAGAATGAAGATTTTTAATGAACTGTTCAGAGTGGGTAATTTGAGACTAAAAGCGTGTGCTTTTTGACTAAAACGGGTTTGCAGATTAGAGGTGTCAAGCAAAGGTTCTAACGAAGCAATTTCTAAGGACCAAGGGCGATAGTAATAGCGAAAGAAGAGGCAGCGATCTCCAACCTTTCTCCTGGGGTCGAGAGAAGTGAGATTGACTGTGATAGATAAATCTCCTATAAGGCGAACAGATTGTTTATAAATCGAATCTAGGAAGGACAAGGTTGTCTTTGGAGCAGCACCCCAGACATAACAATTTTCCAACTTTGAATGTTTATGTGCTTTATACAGCAACAAAAGCTGCAGTGATAAAAAGAAACTTTTAGTCTGAAGCAGAAACTCAAGATTTTTGTCTTGGTGTTTTAGCAATATTGGAAAGACGTCAGTGCTAGCAAAGATCCTCTGTAACAGTTATGTCCAAGGTAGAGATTGTAGATTTTTTGGGCAGTATTTTGCCCGCCACTTGAACGTCTGTGCCCTGCAGGTCACTCTTCCTAGGAAAGAGGCAATTCTGCGTTTTTGAGGCATTAAACATAACCAAATTTGCAGATCTCCAGCTGATAATTTTAGACAGGTCATCATTTAGGGAGTTGGTTACTTCAACTCTCATTAATAAGCAGCTAGAAGCACTAAGCGAGTGGTAAGACACGAAGCAACGTGCCGCCACCTAGTTGCGGAACCAAGTAGTATGTTGTCACGCCAGCTCCAAATAACACAGAGTGTTAAAAAAAATAGAGACTGTATACAACCAACTAACAACTTAGTAAATTGTCAGCGCTGGCCCATTTATACCCTAGTATAGGGACAAAGTATGTAAGGCTAGATGTATTCTCGCCACAATTAGAACCGTAGACCGGTTTCGCTCTAATTAGAGCTCTTTAGTAGGGCATACTAATTGTAGCGGAAATACACCTATAAAGTAGTACGGCTATGGTAGCCAGCCTTCCAACAATAAGTGAGTGGTAAGACATGAAGCAACCTGCCGCCACCTAGTTGCGGAACCAAGTAGTATGTTGTCACGCCAGCTCCAAATAACACAAAGTGTTAAAAGAATAGAGACTGTATACAACTATTTAACAATTTAGTAAGTTGACAGCCCTGGCCCATTTCTACCCTAATATAGGGAAAAAGTATGTAAGGCTAGATGTATTCTCGCCACAATTATAGCCGTAAACCGGTTTCGCTCTAATTAGAGCTCTTCAGTATGGCATACTAATTGTAGCGAAAATAAACCTATAAAGTAAAACGGCTATGGTAGCCAGTCTTCCAACACTAAGTGAGTGGTAAGACACGAAGCAACGTGCCGCCACTTAGTATTGGAAGGCTGGCTACTATAGACGTTTTACTTTATAGGTGTATTTTCGCTACAATTAGTATGCTGTACTGAAGAGCTCTAAGGAGAGCGAAACCGGTCTACGGTTCTAATTGTGGCGAGAATACATCTAGCCTTACATACTTTGTCCCTATATTGGGGTAGAAATGGGCCAGGGCTGACAATTTACTAAATTGTTAGCTAGTTGAAACCGGTCTACGGTTCTAATTGTGTTTTTTTAGCAGTGTTAAGTTTTTGCAAATTTTTATTTTACATAGGTGCAGTAAGTAGGTACTGTATATGATGGTTTACAAAAACATGTTTTATTATACCTTGTTGACTACTGATCTAATAAAATGTTGAATTATATTTAGGTAATCTCTTTTATTCTCCTTTTTATGTTAAACTCATAAATATATGTAGTTGCACAATTACTTAATATTAACTAAGGACAATAACCCTATTGTAAATTAAAAAAATTCAATCACACTTTTAAACATATAGCTGGATAAACATTCTGTTCTACTCTCATCTCCTGACAGAGCTAACCTATGATTGCAGAAGCGTTCATATAATTAATAATTATTATAAATTATATGGCTAGTTTCACAATAACAAGTTGATTCTGTTCAGAGAATGAAAGTGGATTGTGCAAGCCTAGTCTGTACCTATAAAACCCCACATTATCATTACTAAAGTGGACAATGATAATATAGTTCTTTGTCTGCACTTTTGGCTCTTCAATAGAGCTCCCGAAGTTGGGAACTGCAACAAACCCCAATACATTTATTATATGTATAATAAAAACATTGCAACTTTCCAACTTTTTTAGAGGCTAATTTATTTGAGCATGTATGATTTTAGTTACCATCAGCAATTTGCAGCGAAAATTGTTTCATTACATTTTTATATAAACTCTTGAAAAGTTAAAATGCATTATAATTTATCAAGCTAATTTATAATTTAATGTCTATTAAATCAGAATGTGCGGTAGTGTAGATAAGTCATGCGCGGCAGAACATATTTGAGATAATACCACCACATAGATAAAGAAAATCTGAAACTTATCAAAAATGTTAGACAACCAGTGAAGCTAGATGCGTACGAGAGTATTTATATTTCTAAGGCAACAAAAAACAAAAGTTCCTTAAACCGAGCGCCGCCACTATTTATAACCCTTTGTTTGCATTCTGTCTTTCATATAGAAAACACACACACACACACACACACACACACACACACACACATATATATATATATATATATATATATATATATATATATATATATATATATATATATATATATATATATATATATATATACATATTCCGAAACTTGGCCGGTAAAGTTACGACAGTTCAAAAACCTCGTCCGGCAATTAAAGTACAATACACAGAAAATTTGCCTGCAATTTCGTTTCCCTCTGAGTGTCGGTCTACCTATAAGACTCGGCACTAACGGTGATGTTTAGTTGCATGTAGTTTAGAATTTTTGGTCCACTGATGACGCTAACTTTGTTACTGAAACGATCGTCAGGTCTTTAAAAAGATATGTTGTGGTGATTTGGGTTCTCAAAATGTACGTATCAGTGCTCATCACAGGTTCCAATCTTCACTTAGTGAATTATACCTCCCAGGTCCACGGAACTGAGTCTTTATCGAAAGATCTGATGATGACACTTAATCGCCGGGATTAGAACATCTTGTGAATTCTTAATTTCAATTGACATAAACAGTGCATAAATAACATAAGTAACTTCTCAACTCTCGATAGAGTAAAACAGCAAGTAAGCAGGTTTACTTTATAATTATGATAATTATTTTTCTACATTAAAAAGAGGAATGTTGCCTTTAATTATATAACAAAATCGCTTATTTGTAAGGTGTCTCTGCTGAACCGAAGTTTTTACTGAGCAGATTTTCAATAATAATATAAACTAGAAACTAAATAAATATTTAAGTTTTACCGCGAAAGCAACCATAATTTATAATAGTATGTCCCAATAGTTTCCAAAATTGCAATTTATTGCGAAATTGCAGTAGTTACATCATATCATCTGTGTCATCATATTTATCACCATATACTACTATTCGTATTTAAAATAATTAAATAAAAAAATTGCTTTTCAACTTTGTTAGTTTAGAAATGAAAACGGTTTTTTAAAATGCACCAATAACCTTTATCTATGGCACAAACTCTCGACTTGATGCGTGAAAAGCTGCCAGAGCGTTTACTCATGCAGCTAAAAGCTTAGAACAGTTATTAAACGACAGTGGAAGTGGACGTTCAAACAGTTTTAAAGGCACAATTTTGCGTTCGAGTACCGAATAGTTATTTGAGTCGATTATGATTATTTTTTTGTACTTTAACGTCGGTCTATCCGCGACTATTGCCAATCACCGATGTCAGCGAGGAGTTTCACCTCACTATCCTGAAAATTTTGCCAAATCCCTGCCTTTCTGTAAAGAGGGTAGGGATATTTAACGTGTCCAACATCGCATGGACACGGGACTTCTTCTTCTCCGAAGGGCTAAACGTGTACATGAACGATATTCAACTTGCTCAAATACAATGCCACAACCTCAGTTGATATTAATGTTTCAGTACGTGCGGAAAAAGGGAAAGGGGAACTGTAGCTGGAAATCGAACCCAGTGCCCTTTAGTTCAGAGGTACACGTTCTTATCCCTGCACCACCGAGGCTCTGTGTCGTTTATTAAACGCTCTCATTGCATAGCATCAGCATAATAACATATATGCTATGCTGATTCTATATTGTATCTATTTGTATTCACCAGGCGCCATCAGTTGAGTTTTATCGCCCATCTGTCGACTGTGGCTTTCTTCTGTGCCTAATACTTATGCTGTGGTTTATCTATGAAGTAAGGTTAGTAAGTTACACTGAACATAGAACTTTTATTTATTTATGGTTAGTTAGTAACATCATCACTTATGGTTGCATATTCGCGGATCCCACTCGGTAGTGCATATACCTAAATAAATAAACAAGGACACTATCACATCTGGTTTTTACTTCAAGCAGCTGATATAAAACTTCCTTATTTTCCTTCTCATAATTGTCAGTTTAAACTGGCAATTATAGATAATTGCCAGTTTAAAGTTGCAATTAGTGCTAATTGCCAGTTTAAAGTCGCAATTAGCGCTAATTGCCAGATTAAAGTGGTAATTATAAAAAAAATTCGTCGTGGCCCTTCCACGGCTTCGTATTTACTGTTTCAACTTATTATAATTTTTAAATTTTTAATAGAACCCTAAAGGAAATATGAGACAACACTGGCATCTTAGGGATTTCATCCGGGTTGCCTAACTTAAGCGGTCACGTGGGGTTCGGAAATTAATGAAAGTCCTGTATTAAAGTGCCTTTAGAAACAATTTCGCTCTTAACAACAATTTGCTGTTTTAGTGACCATTTTATAACTATTTTATAGTATTGCATTTCTACGACAATATGAAAACACAATATAATCCTTGAATTGTTGACTTGAACATAAATATGCTGTGGCTGACTTCATAACAAAACATGTATATGATAACTGGATTTTATACCTAATTTGAACCAGATAAAACTCATTTTAGCTTAAAGCAGCTAACGTGAATAAAAATTCTGTCTTCAATTTGTAATTTAAAAAAAAAACTAAACATGTCAGATATACGGAAATGGAAAAAAAGTTGAAAAACGTGGTGCCTTTCGAAGATGGTCAAGGATTTGTTTCGAAAATATGGTGTGTAATAAAAACATCACTGGTGTTGGCAATGAAAAAACAACAAATCGCTTTAATAAAACAAAGGAATCCACAGAATGTATCCCATTTGCTTCAGATAGTTTGTTAAGCAAGTACCAGCCTACCTTAAACGGAAAAGCAGCCCAATTCTTGTGATGGAAATGCCCTTTTAAAAGCAGTATGGGGGTCAGTTAGATGATGATGAAATAAGCAAAAGGCGTGTATTAGAAAAAAACGATGGAACATGAGGGGTCGGAAAAAAGTTAATGGGGACAGTCAACGTGTTAACTTAAGGTTTGTTGACTAGGAAACCACATTTTCTCGGAAACATTTTAAGTTTACTTTCGGAAAATTGTTGTACATTTTCAAACAATAAGTAATTTTGATAAAATATGGTACATTGTGTCTACTATATAGGCTATACCGGTAAGCAGATTAATGCCTGCTTGCATTAGAGACATTTTTGCTATTAAAAACATTTTTATGAAAATTCACTTCCATAACGCACATGCTGCGTGCAGAATTTTTTATATTTGTTACAGTAACTACTTTAATGTGTTTACTTTGAACTGTTTGTGTTTTGTCTTAATAAATTATCTTAGCAAATACCTTTATTGATTCTGCCGTTGGTGCGAAAACGCAACATTATTTTTGAAGCACTTTTAGTATAAATATTTTTGTAATGCACCATTGTTCTAGTTTAATTTAAAAGGTGTTAGAAAAATAATTGTGAAAAATAAGTTTTTTCTTCATGCGGTGATTAATGGGTTAACATAGAATTAAGGCGAACTACGCGATCTAATGACTTTTTTAGCCTTACATTACCAATCTACAAATTTAATTATATGTTTAAAACATTATGAAATGTATGACAGGGTCGCCATCTCGGTATGGAACCAGGTAATATGTTGTTACGACAGCTCCAATTAACACAAAATGTTAGAAATAGACACTGTATACAACCAACAATTTTTGTAAAATGTCAGCCCTGGTTCATTTCTTCCCTAATACCGGGACAATATATGTAAGGCTAGATGTATTCTCACCATAATTACAACACAGACCGGTTTCGCTCAAATTAGAGCTCCTCAGTGTGCTATACTAATTACACCAAGAACACACCTGTCCAGTAATACAGCTAAGGCAGCCAGCCTACTAGAATATGTTCTAGTAGGTTGGCCATTGACAGGTATGTTCTCGCTGTAATAAGTATAGCGCAGAACAGAAATACTATTTAGCACTGATTATGTCTAAAAGGGTTAAGATCAGAAATATATTTTCATAAAATAATTTGCTCTAAATAGCTGCATTTTTGTATCTACTATATTGGCAACGAGTTACTTATCAAACAGGTGCGATTTCACACTCGACTGAGATTATGTTGATATATACGTTAATATATCAATGCCACTGGAGTGTCAGGGAACCATTGACTAACGCTACAATAATTATTAATATTGAACTCTTAATTCTGCTTCAATTTATCGCTCGGATGTCCAAATGGCTAGAAGTTAGAAGACATATGTTTACCACATAACTTGCTCATTTAATTCCTCTATCAACAGAACACTACCTAATTTCATACACACACAAATATTCATTTTTTTTTTAACACAGAGCACATCTCCATAGATAGCTAGATATGTATTCGTTCTTAAATACCCTTTCAGGCATTGAAAGATACATAGATATTTATTCCTTTTCAAGTACCTTTTCAGGCATTGAACCTGTCACAGTAGTTGAACAATAAGTGTATACCCCATTCATCACTACAAAATATGATAATTGAATATAGATGAGAAAAGTGGGAGAAACAAAACGTTTTGTTTTGCGGTAAATTTGCAGGAAGGCATACTGGACTTCCAACAGCTGATAAAATTTCAATGATAACAAATAGCTGGGGCATTGAAGAAGCAAAAATTAAATTATTGAAGGAATGCCAAGCGAACATTGTTAAATATTGCAATGCTGTAGATATAAACAGTGAAAAAACAGAATAAATAGTAGTATTGGTTCTCAAAAAACAGTATCAGACATGATCACTACTACTAGAAGTATAGGAATTTATTTTAATCATTCTTCTTTGGCATGTAGCAAAGTAATTCAGATCCAACGAGAAATGAATACAGATAAGAAAAAAGCACTGCAAGATGCAACCACGGGAAATTCTACCTTCTACATGTGGAATCATCCCAGTAACATTCATATACTTACCCTGATTTACATTAGCTTTATCTTGTCCGCTAATCTTCATGTTACACAATTCTTGCTTTAGTTTATGCAACTCTTCAGAACATTTTTGTTGTCCTGGTCAAGTACTCTAATGGTATCTACCATACATCGACTGATTTTCTTAATTTCCCTGCATTCTTCTCTGAGTTTCTTGATTTTTTTTGTACTTACAAAGAGTTCTTTCTCCAGCTGATTATTTTACTCCATATCTATAACATTTTGTGGAATAATGTCAGCAATATTGATACCCTTATTTACATTACCTTTCTTACCTTGTCCAGTTCTCTATGTTACATAGTTCTTAATTCAGCAATTTTTGTCATCTTCAAGTACCCTAACTGGATCTACCATACTTAGACTCAATTTGTACTAGAACACTTATTTACAAAGTGTAAAAATATTAGAAAGTTAAGTTCAATAGTCAATTGTTTTAAAACATGTGTATGTAAAACTTAATTTAAGTTATGCATCTGCAATTGTAACTTCAACCACTACTCCAGGTTCAATGTTGATGGAAGTGATTTGCTTCACAATCTCTGATGGGGAGTGCAAATCAATCACTCTCTTGTGGATGCTCATCTGGAAATCCATGTTTTGGAACCTTTACCAAAAGGTCTTTTCCTTGCTGTAATATGCAGGACTTTAGTAGGTATACGAATAAGTCCCTTTACTCCCAGTACTTCTTTCTGGCTTCACCAATGAGATGTGAGCACACGTTTTCCTCTGCACGGAAATTGCGGGACGTCAACGTAATTCTAATATGATATACTGGTGCTAGTGTTGACCAGACTCTTCGGGTTTACTTCTTTGGTTATAGCCTGCAAAATCAAAACAAATTTCAACATTATTTACTGCATCCTTAAGTTTGCTTACATTGTCAGTGGGCCATTACAGTCCCTCAACTGCGACCTTAGCTCAGTTAATAGGTCTGAGCCAGCACTGGTAGTCTTTGCAGATATATCTAGAGCATTTGATGCCATATAATGCTATATAATACTACATATATTTCACTAACATCTGTTATTAGGACATGTTCAAATACAAATGAGAGTTTTATTAGCATCACAGGTCACTGTACCACTGAGAAGTGTGGGAGAAACAACACATTTTGTGTTGCAGTAAATTTGCAGGAAACCATACTGGACTTGCGATAGCTGATAAAGTTACAATGTTAACAAATAGCTGGGGCATTGAAGAAGCAAGAATTCACTTATTATTGAAGGAAAGCCTAGCGAACATGGTTAAACATTGCAACACTGTAGATATAAACAGTGAATGATGTTTTATACATAATTCATAATAAATAGTAGTATTGGTTCTCAAAAAACAGTATCAGATATGATCAGTACTACTAGAAATATAGCAACTGATTTTACCCATTCTTCTTTGACAATTAGCAAAGTAATCCAGATCCAAAGAGAAATGAATATAGATGAAAAAAAAGTACTGCAAGATGCAACCATGGGGGAATTCTACCCTCTACATGTAGAATAATATCAGTAACATTCATATACTTACCCTTATTTACATTAGTTTTATCTTGTCCAGTACTCTTCATGTTACACAATTCTGGCTTTAGTTTATGCAACTCTTCAGAACAATTGTTGTCATCGTCAAGTACTCTGTATCTACCATACATGGACTGATATTCTCAATTTCACTGCACCTCTTTATAAAACTTAATTTAAGTTAGGCATCTACAATTGTAACTTTTACCACTACTCCAGATTCAATGTTGATGGAAGTGGTTTGCTTCACAATCTCTGATTGGGAGTGCAAATCAATCATTCTCTTGTGGATTCTCATCTGGAAATGATCCCATGTTTTGGAACCTTTACCACAAGATGTTTTCCTTGCTGTAATATGTAAGACTTTAGTAGGTATACGAATAAGTCTCTGCACTCTCAGTTGCTTGTTTCTGGCTTCACCAATGAGATGTGAGTGCACCTTTTCCTCTGCACGGAAATTGCAGGAAGTCAACGTAATTCCAATATGATGTTCTGGTGCTAGTCTTCACCGGACTTTTCGGGTTTACTTCTTTGTCTGTAGCCTGCAACATCAAAACAAATTTCAATATTAAGTACTGCATCCTTAAGTTAGGTTACATTGTCAGTGGGCCATTACTGTCCCTCAACTGCGACCTTAGCTCAGTTAATGGGTCTGTGCAAGCACTGGTAGTCTTTGTAGATATATCTAGACATTTGATGCTATATAATAATACATAATACGACATATATTTCACTAATATTTGCTAGTTGGACATGTTCAAATACAAATGTGTTTTATTAGCATCACAGGTCACTGGACTGCTGAGAAGTGGGAAAAACAAAACATTTTGTGTTGTGGTAAATTTGCAGGAAATCATACTGGACTTGCGATAGCTGATAAAGTTACAATGTTTACAAACAGCTGGCGAATTGAAGAAGCAAGAATTCGCTTATTATTTAGGGAAAGCCGAGCGAACATGGTTAAAGGCTGTAGCGATGTAAATATAACCAGTAAAGGATGTTTTATACACAATTCATAATAAATAGTAGTGTTGGTTCTCAAAAAACAGTATTAGATATAATCAGTACTACTAGAATTATAGCAACTGATTTTATCCATTCTTCTTTGGCATGTAGCAAAGTAATCCAGAACTAAAGAGAATTAAATATAGATGAGAAAAAATAATCTGTTAATGTTGTGTCTGGTTCGTGGATTGTAGTTATTGCAGTTACGTATTAAAGTGGACTGTATCGTGTTATGAAAAGTAAAATCACTTGGGAACACTTAATTTAGTTATATATTTAAGGTAATATAAACTGTACACTATTTATGTACATTAATATAGGCGACATGTGTAATGCCAAAATGTGTGGTCGAATACGAATTATTAGCGTTGCACTCAGTGCAAACAACACAAATCAGAATAAATAGTAGTATTGGTTCTCAAAAAACATTATCAGACATGATCACTACTACTAGAAGTATAGCAACTCATTTTAATCATTCTTCTTTGGCATGTAGCAAAGTAATCCAGATCCAAAAAGAACTGAATACAGATGAGAAGTAAATAGTGCAAGATGCAACCACGGGGGAATTCTACCTTCTACATGTGGAATCATCCCAGTAACATTCATATACTTACCCTTATTTACATTAGCTTTATCTTGTTCAGTACTCTTCATGTTACACAATTCTTGCTTTAGTTTATGCAACTCTTCAGAACATTTTTGTTGTCATGGTCAAGTACTCTAATGGTATCTACCATAGATCGACTGATTTTCTTAATATCCCTGCATTCTTCTCCAAGTTTCTTGATTTGTTTTGTGCTCACAAAGAGTTCTTTCTAAAGCTGATTATTTTACTCCATATCTATAACATTTTGTGGAATAATGTCAGTAATATTGATACCCTTATTTACATTAGCTTTCTTACCTTGTCCAGTTCTCTATGTTACATAGTTCTTAATTCAGTCTTTGCAGCTCTTCAGAACCATTTTTGTCATCATCTTCTAGTACCCTAACTGGATCTACCATACTTAGACTCAATTTGTACTAGAACACTTATTTACAAAGTGTAAAAATATTAGAAAACTAAGTTCAATAGTCAATTGTTCTAAAACATGTGTTTGTAAAACTTAATTTAAGTTATGCATCTGCAATTGTAACTTCAACCACTACTCCAGGTTCAATGTTGATGGAAGTGATTTGCTTCACAATCTCTGATGGGAAGTGCAAATCAATAACCCTCTTGTGGATTCTCATCTGGAAATGATCCCGTGTTTTGGAACCTTTTCCACAAGGTCTTTTCCTTGCTGTAATACACAAGACATGAGTAGGTATATGAATAGGTCGTTTTACTCTCAGTACTTCTTTCTGGCTTCACCAATGAGATGTGAGCACACCTTTTCCTCTGCACGGAAATTGCGGGACGTCAACGTAATTCTAATATGATATACTGGTGCTAGTCTTGACCAGACTTTTCGGGTTTACTTCTTTGGTTGTAGCCTGCAAAATCAAAACAAATTTCAACATTATTTACCACATCCTTAAGTTTGGTTACATTGTCAGTGGGCCATTACAGTCCCTCAACTGCAACCTTAGCTCAGTTAATAGGTCTGAGCCAGCACTGGTAGTCTTTGCAGATATATTTAGAGCACTACCATATAATGCTATATAATACTACATATATTTCACTAACATCTGTTATTTGGACATGCTCAAATACAAATGAGAGTTTTATTAGCATCGCAGGTCACTGTACCGCTGAGAAGTAGGAGAAACAAAACATTTTGTGTTGCAGTAAATTTGCAGGAAAGCATACTGGACTTGCGATAGCTGATAAAGTTACAATGTTAACAAATAGCTGGGGCATTGAATAAGCAAGAATTCACTTATTATTTAAGGAAAGCCGAGCGAACAAGGTTAAACATTGCAACACTGTAGATATAAACAGTGAAGGATATTTTATACACAATTCATAATAAATGGTAGTGTTGGCTCTCAAAAAACACTATCCGATATGATCAGTACTACTAGAAATAGAGCAACTGATTTTACCCTTTCTTCTTCGGCAATTATCAAAGTAATCCAGATCCAAAGTGAAATGAATATAGATGAGAAAAAAGTACTGCAAGATGCAACCACGGGGGAATTCTACCTTCTACGTGTGGAATAATCTCAGTAACATTCATCTACTTACCCTTATTTACATTAGCTTTATCTTGTCCAGTACTCTTCATGTTACACAATTCTGGCTTTAGCTTATGCAACTCTTCAGAACAATTGTTGTCATCGTCAAGTACTCTGTATCTACCATACATGGACTGATATTCTCAATTTTACTGCACGTGTTTATAAAACTTAATTTAAGTTAGGCATCTACAATTGTAACTTCAACCACTACTCCAGGTTCAATGTTGATGGAAGTGATTTGCTTCACAATCTCTGATTGGGAGTGCAAATCGATCATTCTCTTGTGGATTCTCATCTGGAAATGATCCCATGTTTTGGAACCTTTACCACAAGGTGTAATCCTTGCTGTAATATGTAAGACTTTAGTAGGTATACGAATAAGTCTCTTTACTCTCAGTTGCTTGTTTCTGGCTTCACCAATGAGATGTGAGTGCACCTTTTCCTCTGCATGGAAATTGCAGGAAGTCAATGTAATTCCAATATGATGTACTGGCGCTAGTCTTGACCAAACTTTTCGGGTTTACTTCTTTGTCTGTAGCCTGCAACATCAAAACAAATTTCAATATTAAGTACTGCATCCTTAAGTTAGGTTACATTGTCAGTGGGCCATTACTGCCCCTCAACTGCGACCTTAGCTCAGTTAATGGGTCTGAGCCAGCACTGGTAGTCTTTGTAGATATATCTAGACATTTGATGCTATATAATAATATATAATACGACATATATTTCACTAACATCTGTTATTTGGACAAATTCAAATACAAATGTGAGTTTTATTAGCATCACAGGTCACTGGACCACTGAGAAGTGGGAGAAACAAAACATTTTGTGTTGTGGTAAATTTGCATGAAATCATACTGGACTCGCGATAGCTGATAAAGTTACAATGTTAACAAATAGCTGGGGAATTGAAGAAGCAAGAATTCACTTATTATTGAGGGAAAGCCAAGCGAACATGGTTAAAGGCTGCAGCAATGTAGATATAACCAGTGAAGGATGTTTTATACACAATTCATAATAAATAGTAGTGTTCGTTCTCAAAAAACAGTATTAGATATGATCAGTACTACTAGAAGTATAGCAACTGATTTTACCCATTCTTCTTTGGCATGTAGCAAAGTAATCCAGATCTAAAGAGAACTAAAATTAGATGAGAAAAAATAATCTGTTAATGTTGTGTCTGATTTGTGGATTATAGTTATTGGGGTTACGTATTAAAGTGGACTGTATTGTGTTATGAAAAGTAAAAGCACTTGGGAACACTTAATTTAGTCATATATTTAAAGTAATATAAACTGTACACTATTTATGTACATTAATATAGGCGACACGTGTAATGCTAAAACGCGTGGTCGAATACGAATTATTAGCGTTGCACTCAGTGCAAACAACACAAATCAGAATAAATAGTAGTATTGGTTCTCAAAAAACAGTATCAGACATGATTACTACTACTAGAAGTATAGCAACTCATTTTAACCATTCTTCTTTGGCATGTAGCAAAGTAATCCAGATCCAAAGAGAAATGAATACAAATGAGAAGAAAGTACTGCAAGATGCAACCACGGGGGAATTCTACCTTCTACATGTGGAATCATCCCAGTAACATTCATATACTTACCCTTATTTACATTAGCTTTATCTTGTCCGGTACTCTTCATGTTACACAATTCTTGCTTTAGTTTATGCAACTCTTCAGAACATTTTTGTTGTCATGGTCAAGTACTCTAATGGTATCCACCATACATCGACTGATTTTCTTAATTTCCCTGCATTCTTCTCCGAGTTTCTTGATTTCTTCTGTACTCACAAAGAGTTCTTTCTCCAGCTGATTATTTTACTCCATATCTATAGCATTTTGTGGAATAATGTCAGTAATATTGATACCCTTATTTACATTAGCTTTCTTACCTTATCCAGGCCTCTATGTTACATAGTTCTTAATTCAGTCTTTGCAGCTTTTCAGAGCAATTTTTGTCATCATCTTCAAGTACCCTAACTGGATCTACCATACTTCGACTCAATTTGTACTAGAACACTTATTTACAAAGTGTAAAAATATGAGAAAACTAAGTTCAATAGTCAGTTGTTCTAAAACATGTGTTTGTAAAACTTAATTTAAGTTATGCATCTGCAATTGTAACTTCAACCACTACTCGAGGTTCAATGTTGATGGAAGTGATTTGCTTCATAATCTCTGATGGGGAGTGCAAATCAATAACCCTCTTGTGGATTCATATCTGGAAATGATCCCATGTTTTGGAACCACAAGGTTTTTCCTTGCTGTAATATGTAAGACTTGAGTAGGTCCCTTTACTCTCAGTACTTCTTTCTGACTTCACCAATGAGATGTGAGCACACCTTGTCCTCTGCACGGAAATTGCGGGAAGTCAACGTAATTCTAATATGTAATACTGGCGCTAGTCTTGACCAGACTTTTCGGGTTTACTTCTTTGGTTGTAGCCTGCAAAATCAAAACAAATTTCAATATTATTTACTGCATCCTTAAGTTTAGTAACATTGTCAGTGGGCCATTACTGTCCCTCAACTGCGACCGTAGCTCAGTTAATAGGTCTGAGCCAGCACTGGTAGTCTTTGCAAATATATCTAGAGCATTTGATGCCATATAATGCTATATAATACTACATATATTTCACTAACCTCTGTTATTTGGACATGTTCAAATACAAATGAGAGTTTTATTAGCATCACAGGTCACAGTACTGGTGAGAAGTGGGAGAAACAAAACATTTTGTGTTGCGGTTAATTTGCAGGAAACCATACTGGACTTGCGATAGCTGATAAAGTTACAATGTTAACAAACAGCGGAGGTATTGAAGAAGCAAGAATTCACTTATTATTGAGGGAAAGCCGAGCGAACATGGTTAAACATTGCAACACTGTAGACATAAACAGTGAAGGATTTTTTATACACAATTCATAATAAATGGTAGTGTTGGTTCTCAAAAAACAGTATCAGATATGATCAGTAAGAAGCAAGAATTAACTTATTACTGAGGGAAAGCCAAGCGAACATGGTTAAACATTGCAACGCTGTAGATATAAACAGTGAAGGATGTTTTATACACAAATCAGAATAAATAGTAGTATTGGTTTTAAAAAAAAAACAGTATCAGACATGATCACTACTAGTAGAAGTATAGCAACTTATTTTAACCATTCTTCTTTGGCATGCAGCAAAGTAATCCAGATCCAGAGAGAAATGAATACAGATGAGAAAAAAGTACTGCAAGATGCAACCACGGGGAATTCTACGTTCTACATGTGGAATCATCTGAGTAACATTCATATACTTACCCTTATTTACATTAGCTTTATCTTGTCCGGTACTCTTCATGTTACACAATTCTTGCTTTAGTTTATGCAACTCTTCAGAACATTTTTGTTGTCATGGTCAAGTACTCTAATGGTATCCACCATACATCGACTGATTTTCTTAATTTCCCTGCATTCTTCTCCGAGTTTCTTGATTTCTTCTGTACTCACAAAGAGTTCTTTCTCCAGCTGATTATTTTACTCCATATCTATAGCATTTTGTGGAATAATGTCAGTAATATTGATACCCTTATTTACATTAGCTTTCTTACCTTATCCAGGCCTCTATGTTACATAGTTCTTAATTCAGTCTTTGCAGCTTTTCAGAGCAATTTTTGTCATCATCTTCAAGTACCCTAACTGGATCTACCATACTTCGACTCAATTTGTACTAGAACACTTATTTACAAAGTGTAAAAATATGAGAAAACTAAGTTCAATAGTCAGTTGTTCTAAAACATGTGTTTGTAAAACTTAATTTAAGTTATGCATCTGCAATTGTAACTTCAACCACTACTCGAGGTTCAATGTTGATGGAAGTGATTTGCTTCATAATCTCTGATGGGGAGTGCAAATCAATAACCCTCTTGTGGATTCATATCTGGAAATGATCCCATGTTTTGGAACCACAAGGTTTTTCCTTGCTGTAATATGTAAGACTTGAGTAGGTCCCTTTACTCTCAGTACTTCTTTCTGACTTCACCAATGAGATGTGAGCACACCTTGTCCTCTGCACGGAAATTGCGGGAAGTCAACGTAATTCTAATATGTAATACTGGCGCTAGTCTTGACCAGACTTTTCGGGTTTACTTCTTTGGTTGTAGCCTGCAAAATCAAAACAAATTTCAATATTATTTACTGCATCCTTAAGTTTAGTAACATTGTCAGTGGGCCATTACTGTCCCTCAACTGCGACCGTAGCTCAGTTAATAGGTCTGAGCCAGCACTGGTAGTCTTTGCAAATATATCTAGAGCATTTGATGCCATATAATGCTATATAATACTACATATATTTCACTAACCTCTGTTATTTGGACATGTTCAAATACAAATGAGAGTTTTATTAGCATCACAGGTCACAGTACTGGTGAGAAGTGGGAGAAACAAAACATTTTGTGTTGCGGTTAATTTGCAGGAAACCATACTGGACTTGCGATAGCTGATAAAGTTACAATGTTAACAAACAGCGGAGGTATTGAAGAAGCAAGAATTCACTTATTATTGAGGGAAAGCCGAGCGAACATGGTTAAACATTGCAACACTGTAGACATAAACAGTGAAGGATTTTTTATACACAATTCATAATAAATGGTAGTGTTGGTTCTCAAAAAACAGTATCAGATATGATCAGTAAGAAGCAAGAATTAACTTATTACTGAGGGAAAGCCAAGCGAACATGGTTAAACATTGCAACGCTGTAGATATAAACAGTGAAGGATGTTTTATACACAAATCAGAATAAATAGTAGTATTGGTTTTAAAAAAAAAACAGTATCAGACATGATCACTACTAGTAGAAGTATAGCAACTTATTTTAACCATTCTTCTTTGGCATGCAGCAAAGTAATCCAGATCCAGAGAGAAATGAATACAGATGAGAAAAAAGTACTGCAAGATGCAACCACGGGGAATTCTACGTTCTACATGTGGAATCATCTGAGTAACATTCATATACTTACCCTTATTTACATTAGCTTTATCTTGTCCGGTACTCTTCATGTTACACAATTCTTGCTTTAGTTTATGCAACTCTTCAGAACATTTTTGTTGTCATGGTCAAGTACTCTAATGGTATCCACCATACATCGACTGATTTTCTTAATTTCCCTGCATTCTTCTCCGAGTTTCTTGATTTCTTCTGTACTCACAAAGAGTTCTTTCTCCAGCTGATTATTTTACTCCATATCTATAGCATTTTGTGGAATAATGTCAGTAATATTGATACCCTTATTTACATTAGCTTTCTTACCTTATCCAGGCCTCTATGTTACATAGTTCTTAATTCAGTCTTTGCAGCTTTTCAGAGCAATTTTTGTCATCATCTTCAAGTACCCTAACTGGATCTACCATACTTCGACTCAATTTGTACTAGAACACTTATTTACAAAGTGTAAAAATATGAGAAAACTAAGTTCAATAGTCAGTTGTTCTAAAACATGTGTTTGTAAAACTTAATTTAAGTTATGCATCTGCAATTGTAACTTCAACCACTACTCGAGGTTCAATGTTGATGGAAGTGATTTGCTTCATAATCTCTGATGGGGAGTGCAAATCAATAACCCTCTTGTGGATTCATATCTGGAAATGATCCCATGTTTTGGAACCACAAGGTTTTTCCTTGCTGTAATATGTAAGACTTGAGTAGGTCCCTTTACTCTCAGTACTTCTTTCTGACTTCACCAATGAGATGTGAGCACACCTTGTCCTCTGCACGGAAATTGCGGGAAGTCAACGTAATTCTAATATGTAATACTGGCGCTAGTCTTGACCAGACTTTTCGGGTTTACTTCTTTGGTTGTAGCCTGCAAAATCAAAACAAATTTCAATATTATTTACTGCATCCTTAAGTTTAGTAACATTGTCAGTGGGCCATTACTGTCCCTCAACTGCGACCGTAGCTCAGTTAATAGGTCTGAGCCAGCACTGGTAGTCTTTGCAAATATATCTAGAGCATTTGATGCCATATAATGCTATATAATACTACATATATTTCACTAACCTCTGTTATTTGGACATGTTCAAATACAAATGAGAGTTTTATTAGCATCACAGGTCACAGTACTGGTGAGAAGTGGGAGAAACAAAACATTTTGTGTTGCGGTTAATTTGCAGGAAACCATACTGGACTTGCGATAGCTGATAAAGTTACAATGTTAACAAACATTCTTCTTTGGCATGTAGCAAAGTAATCCAGATCCAAAAAGAACTGAATACAGATGAGAAGTAAATAGTGCAAGATGCAACCACGGGGGAATTCTACCTTCTACATGTGGAATCATCCCAGTAACATTCATATACTTACCCTTATTTACATTAGCTTTATCTTGTTCAGTACTCTTCATGTTACACAATTCTTGCTTTAGTTTATGCAACTCTTCAGAACATTTTTGTTGTCCTGGTCAAGTACTCTAATGGTATCTACCATACATCGACTGATTTTCTTAATTTCCCTGCATTCTTCTCTGAGTTTCTGGCTTTAGTTTATGCAACTCTTCAGAACAATTTTTGTCATCGTCAAGTACTCTGTATCTACCATAAAGCGACTGATATTCTCAATTTCACTGCACATGTGTTTATAAAACTTAATTTAAGTTAGGCATCTACAATTTTAACTTTAACCACTACTCCAGGTTCAATGTTGATGAAAGTGATTTGCTTCACAATCTCTGATTGGGAGTGCAAATCAATCATTCTCTTGTGAATTCTCATCTGGAAATGATCTCATGTTTTGGAACCTTTACCACAAGGTGTTTTCCTTGCTGTAATATGTAAGACTTGAGTAGGTATACAAATAAGTCCCTTTACTCTCAGTTGCTTCTTTCTGGCTTCACCAATGAGATGTGAGTGTACCTTTTCCTCTGACCTTTTCCTCTGCACGGAAATCGCAGGAAGTCAACGTAATTCTAATATGATGTACTGGTGCTAGTCTTGACCAGACTTTTCGGGTTTACTTCTTTGGCTGTAGCCTGCAACATGAAAACAAATTTCAATATTAAGTACTGCATCCTTAAGTTAGGTTACATTGTCAGTGGGCCATTACTGTCCCTCAACTGCGACCTTAGCTCAGTTAATAGGTGTGAGCCAGCACTGGTAGTCTTTGTAGATATATCTAGACATTTGATGCTATGTAATGCTATATAATACGACATATATTTCACTAACATCTGTTATTTGGACATGTTCAAATACAAATGTGAGTTTTATTAGCATCACAGGTCACTGGACCGCTGAGAAGTGGGAGAAACAAAACATTGTGTGTTGTGGTAAATTTCCAGGAAATCATACTGGACTCGCGATAGCTGATAAAGTTACAATGTTGACAAATAGCTGGGGAATTGAAGAAACAAGAATTCACTTATTATTGAGGGAAAGCCGAGCGAACATGGTTAAAGGCTGCAGCGATGTAGATATAACCAGTGAAGGATGTTTTATACACAATTCATAATAAATAGTAGTGTTGGTTCTCAAAAAACAGTATTAGATATGATCAGTACTACTAGAAGTATAGCAACTTATTTTACACATTCTTCTTTGGCATGTAGCAAAGTAATCCAGATCTAAAGAGAACTAAAAATAGATGAGAAAAAATAATCTGTTAATGTTGTGTCTGATTTGTGGATTGTAGTTATTGCGGTTACGTATTAAAGTGGACTGTATCGTGTTATGAAAAGTAAAAGCACTTGGGAACACTTAATTTAGTCATATATTTAAAGTTATATAAACTGTACACTATTTATCTACATTAATATAGGCGACACGTGTAATGCTAAAACGCGTGGTCGAATACGAATTATTAGTGTTGCACTCAGTGCAACCACTTGGAAAAGAATAACGAGTATGAAGTGAAGCTCTTGGACGGTGACGAATGAATAGACTTAACATACCTAAACTATGGCATTCGCATTATGAATAAATGCAGGTCGAATATGAATTGTTGCACACTGTGCAAACGACTGGAATAAGATGTCATGCTTTTCGAAGCTGACGAAGGAATAGGATGAGTCCAGGTCTTGATTGTTGCAGGTATCAATTTTCGAAAGGTTGGACATGCACACAATATACTGTAGTTAAGTCAGACCCTTGTGACATCCAGGACTGCACTTTTAAACTTAAAATTACACGGTAATACTAAACATACTGGCCGCCTTGAAATGGTAACTTAACTGACCTAAATATAAACAAACTTAAAACTACACATAAAAATACAAACAGGTTATAGAAATAGCATAATAATAAAAAAATGTCAACAAAATGTTTCGTCATTGCATGGTAATATTGCAAGACGATTCACCCCACGCCGAGTTATTATTCTCGTGTTTATTTTAAGCGTAGCAACCCTAGATACACCATCACCACCTGGGTGAATTTCGATAACATGGCCACTAACATCCCGCTAAATTGGTTTCTCATATTAGCACTAAATCACCCGTATGAATATCACAGTGTTAACCGGTTTGCCACTTTCCTAGCTGCTGAAGACTACTGATATACTTGTGGGACCAGTGTTTCCAAAACTGCTCTGCCCTCTGCTGTCATTGAGTGAAACGAGGTAGCCTTTTTGGATTTTGATCCAAAACCAGTCTCTAAGGGGGTGCTTTTCGTGAGCCACCTATGAGGAAGTGGCCAGGAGTTAGGGGTGTTAGGTCATTAGACACCTGGGTAAGAGGACGGGAATTCATGCAAGCCTCCATCTTTACTAGGATGTATAACTCCTCAAATGTGTATTGATTGACATTTATATTGTGATTAGCTGCAAATCTTTAGGTCGCTTCTCATATTTATTAAGTTCTTCCAAAATTAATTTTTGTTCACGTGATGCGCCTACGAAGTTTGTAGCATTGTCTGAACAAAAGTTACTTGGAAGTCCGCGTCTAAACGAAAATAGATTTAAAGCTGCCAAAAACCCTTCGTCGTCAGATCACCAACCAGCTCAAAATGTACAACCTTGATTTGGAGTTTCATGCCTAAATAGTCTGTAAAATGCCTATTGCTTTCTTGAACCAGAATTTGCCGATACATTTTTTCGATATCGGCTGTAAAGGCAAACGTGTGAAATCTAAAACACGTTAAGCTTAAGAATATGTCTAACTGTATATTAGAACCAGTCATTAAAATATTACTTAAAGCTAATCCCCTGTTAAAGGGGCCACCACCATCAAAGACGACGCGAACACATGTTTTTCACTATCCTTTTTTAAAACTGGATGATGTTGCAAGTAGTATACAGTGGCTGTCTTGTCACTTGACTTGTCAATGAGGCTTATGTGACCCAATTCAATATATTCCCGTATAAATTTTTCGTATTTAACATGAAGCTCTGGTTGAGCTGATAACTTTCGTTCAAGCCAATCAAATCAGTTTAAAGCTACAGTGCGAAAGTTCCCAATGTTGATATGGTTATGTTTCAGCAGTAAAGCAACAGGAAATCGACCGTCTGCGAACAAATAATGATTGCTAAAATGAATTTCGCACAGGTCTAACTGAGTGACATCTGGCAACTCTATTTTATGCGAGACTACTTCAAGTTCCCAGAATCGGCGTATGTCTGGTAATTGTATTCCAAGAGACCAAAGAAAGTATGACGACTGTTTAAAAAGTTTTGAATTTTCATATGGTACTGGACCTGAGATTACCCACCCAAAACGTGTCAGCTTAATAATAGGTTGACAATTTATTCTACCCCTTAATAACAGAATAGAACAATTCGGCGCCAATATGCAAATCAATGTCTCCAGGTAAAAAAAATCGGATTGACAAGACATAGATCGGCAGGTAAATTTACCTTTCTTGTGTCTACATGCGTCGAGAGTATCCTATCAGTAATCCTTTCGCCAATAAGGCAATTCAATGGAGTCACATAATTAGACATTCTTGACTTGATTATTATGTTTGCTGCTTCCGTTATATTAATTCTGGTTTGAGCAATGCCATTGATCCACATATTAATGTAAATTGTTTTTAAATTTATTTTTTTGATAAATCGAGAAGTGATAAATGAAGATTCGGAGGCTGCATCAAGGAGGCAGCAAAAAACATGCTGTTTTCTATTATGGCCAAGCACATAAATGATGGCCGTAGATAGCAATGCATGCGATATTTGAGTATAACAATTAGTGGAGGTGCGAGGCGGGAAATCGTTGTAAAGGTCTGTATTAGAATATTCAGAAGTTCTAACAATCTTAGGTTGTTGAACATTACTGTGTGACTGACTATCGTTATTACTTGTAACAGATAATTGTGTGAATGACTGATGTACTAACATATTATGTTTGTTTCTGCATTTTTTGCAGCTGCCGAATGTATAATTTTCTGAGTTATAATGCTCACGGTGCAAGCAATTAACACACAAATGAAACCTTTTGACTTTGTCGAGCCGCGGTTGTGGTGTTAATTTTTTAAATTCTAGACACTGGTCTAACTGATGGTTATTTTCACATGTAGGGAATTTTGATTCATTGGCTGCAACATGTGAAGTAACTTTCGATCAAACATTATGTTCCCGTTTTTAATATGGAAAATAATTGTTTGCAGGCTTCAACTGTAGTTTTTCTAAAAATTTACACTTACGTACGATTAAATTGAGCAAATTTCCAAGTTTACGTGTATTATTAGAAATTGTGGAGTTTTCCCATTGTCGTCGAGTCACGTTATCTAATTTAGTATACAATAAGTAAATAATTAAGGTATCCCAATGATCCGTGGGTTCACCCAGCGCTTGAAGAGGTCTGAGGTGCAAACCTACGTGAGATTCCTTTGTAACAGACGTCAAATTAAATAGGGCGCTTACATGATTATGTACATTGGGTCTTTGTTTTCAAACTGTTCGGCGAGTAAATTCCAAGCAATTTTATAATTTGCATCAGTAGCTTCAAGATTTGATATGACCTGCATGGCTGAACCACTAAGGCACGATTTTAAATAAAGAAATTTTTATACATTGTGCAATTGTTGATTGGACTCGGCATTAAAATTATCCTTAAAACTGAGTCAATACTGTATATTGCCAGAAAACGGTTTTAATGAGATGGCTGGCAATCTGACTTCGGGTAAGAAAGGTGTTGCCGCCGCGCTTGGATTAATTGAATTTTAAGGTTGCAGAAATCCACAGTCTTCCGAATAGTTACCACTGTTAGTGGTAGTTAGGTTTGACTTTGAAAGTAATTTTTCTGCACAGGCACAAACCTCATAGTACACATTTTCAAAAATTTCAATTTCCCCGTTTTCAATATCTGAGTTCTCCACGTCATTATCATCTAAAATATCTATTTGGATTTGCACTTCTAGGAATTGATTTAGCAATTGTTTGCAGTCAGATAACCGTACTTTAAAATTTTTCTATCCTGAGTTGTATAATTGTCTATAAATTTTATGAAACGTGTTAGAGAGGCCTTTAAAGAACCCCTCTTTTTAATTAGAATGTGAAACTCTTGTGTTTCACACATGGTCTTTAAATTTATTACGATTTAAATGAAAATAATTTAAAGAAAATGAATGATAAAAACATGGTACTCAAAAAACGATTACACCATCCAGTACAAATAAATTCTTACAATAAACAAGAATGGATGATTAAATAAAAAACGTGATTTTAAGGATAAGGAAAATATGACTCACCATGTACCCACGTGTTGGATGCTCCGCGTGCTGGTATCGGCTTTCCAATCGAATTTTCTGAGGAACTAACTTCATCTTCTGCTTGGCGTTGTCGTTATCAGCGATAACTACAATGCTCGAATTGACCAAATGTGAATGTTGTGTCTGGTTCGTGGAGTGTAGTTATTGCGGTTACATATTAAAGTGGACTGTATCGTGTTATGGAAATTAAAATCACTTGGGGTAATATAAACTATAGACTATTTATGTCTATAAATGCGTGGTCAAATACGAATTATTAGTGTTGCACTCGGTGACGAACGAATAGCATGAGTCCAGGTCTTGATTGTTGCAGGTACCATTTTTCAAAAGGTGGGACATGCGCCCAATACACTGTAGTTATGTCAGGCTCTTGTGACGTCCAGGACTGCACTTTTAAACTTTCGTGGTAAAACTAAACACAATCGAAGATGCAAACATGGTGGAATTCTACCTTCTACATGTGGAATAATCTCAGCAATGTTCATATAGTTGCCCTTATTTACATTAGCTTTATCATGTCCAGTACCTTTTATGTTACATAATTTATTTTAGTTTATGCAACTCTTTAGAACAATTTTTGTTGTCATCGTCAATTACTCTAATTGTATCTACCATACATCAACAGATATTCTCAATTTCACTCCACATGTATTTATAGAACTTAATTTAAGTTACGCATGTGCAATTGTAACTTCAACCTCACTCCAGGTTCGTTGTTGATGGAAGTGATTTGCTTCACAATCTCTGATGGGGAGCGCAAATCAATAACCCCCTTGTTGATTCTCATCTGAAAACGATCTCATGTTTTGGAACCTTCACCACAAGGTGTTTTCCTTGTTATAATACGTAAGATTTTGGTAGGTATGCGAATAGGCCCCTTGACTTTCAGTTGCTTCTTTCTGGCTTCACCAATGAGACGCACACCTTTTCCAATGGACAGAAATTACTGGAAGTCCACACACTGCTGCGCTGTAAAATGCATAGATAAGTCTGAACATTCGTCTTGATTGATCTCAAAATTAAAGAGCATTTCATGAAGACCCTTTATATTATAAAAATACCAAATACACAGCATCAAAGCCTCATCCTTTCACATGGTCATCGTAGTATTAGAATGAATGTTGTCATAAACAAAGACTTACTTGAACTACCCATTTAATGATCATCGGAAAACTTTATTTATTTTTAAGATATCTCAAGAACACTAAGATAGCTGTACTTGAGTCAGTTTGTAATCTAGTTTTATGTAGAATTCAAATATGTAATAATATGCAAGCTGGTCCATCTAAAAAGTAAAGTTGATTGTAGTATTGAAGGAACGAACCAGACTGTATACATGTAATTGATTATAAATAGAAAACTGCGTACATAAAAACGATTTTTGTATTAAATATTTTCATATTTCTCTCACAGTTGTCCAGAAAACGTGATGTTATCTTGAACAGCCTGTACAGTTAAGACAGTGATGGTGTGCTACTAGTAAATTATTATTATTAGTGAATAATTTATTATGAAAAAATTTTACAAACCTCAACTGATATCCTCTTTTCACCATACATATCACTTTCCCGCACCAGATTTAATATGACGAGATCATCCTCCTTACCCCTTGCAATAATCATGCCTGCGTGGCTCTATAACAACAGTTTCTCCTCTAAGGCCACCACCATGGCCTCCTCTTCTGAAACTGGGACGGCAGCCACCCCTGCAACCAAATTCACCACAGATGCCTACGCCTCCAAATCCACCACGCCCACCTGGTGAGAATTCTGAAAAAGATATGATTGTTGTTAAACGATGTTTCATAGCAAGCCTTTTGTGGATGAGTGTTTTCAAATCCTCAGACATTGTTACTAAATTGAACTAACCAACAAATAAATTTAAAAGAAATGTCTGCTTCATTTTAAACACACTGTATGTATTTTAATTCAAATTTATTTATTGTTTGAATATATAGCTAACTAGTCGTGGAAAATGTGATTTTATAACATAAATGTAATAATTCTGTTTGTATTTTGTTAAATTTAAAGGAAGCAATGATTTATTAGAGTGAACATGGGATTAAATGTAAATATAAAGGGCTCACCACTTTAAAATATGATGTTTCCTGTTTGATAGAGGTTCGGGTTTTTCTGTGTTTGCAGCAATTTCTTTGCTTGATATGCAGTAGGTTGAAATTTCAAAGTTTTGGGGCAATTTCTGTACTGAGGCCTCTATGATTTCTTTATTAACTAGATAATTTTCAGTCTGGGTAGTTTCTTAAAAAAAGTTTTCTATACAGACTTCTTTTTCTGCTTTGCCTTCTATGTCTGACTCATACGGCAGAGCCTGTATTTCAATAATGTCACAGCTCATTTATCAGAACCGACAATTCAAAGTTTTTACCTGAATCTAATGTAATCGTCATGATTAGCAAATGTATTAACTCTTTTTGAATCCTCCTGTGGGACCCGGAATAAACATTCCAAAATATTCATGACATGTTCACCCAATTGTGTCTTGAAAAGATAAAATATTAAATGTGGATATTGCTCAGGCATGGTACCAATATCAGGGATATCACGCCTAATAACTACATCTGTTATCGTAAAATAAGCTGCTGGTCCATAAGGTAAATGACACAATCACAGTATTTTGTACACCCATGTGTACATAAACTACTATAAAATCAGTAACATCGTTAGCTCAGCTTGCATCCATCAGCTGTTTTATCCCATAATTACTACAGTTCATCTTTTGTGCTTTTGGAAATAACAATCTCAATTCTTTAGCGAACTGTTTTAGTTTGGAACTGGGATCTCTCAAAGTTGTTATGACGACTTTCGGATCCTCAACGCTGGCATACCTATATTCGTCATCTTGGGAATTCGCTAATGCGGCACCACTTTCTTTGTCGATCTGCACAACTGCTTCGGGTCTTCCATTTTCCCATTCAAGTTTGTTCTTGTAATGGTCACCTTTTTTTTTGTAGGGCTGTAGGCAGAGGTTTGCCTTCCTTAATACAATTCTTAACGCAAGTTCTTACTCTGAATTGACTTTTCTTTGTGTTCCCATGATTTTCTGTATAAGTATTCACATTGTAAACATTTATAATAAATTAAATCTGGAAGAGCTTTCAACAACCAATCTTGCTTGTCCAATTTCATTATTGAAGCTGTGGGTATCTTTTTATAGTTTTTCTGTAACTAATACATAATCGGAAGCAGAAATAGAGCTTCCATTTTCAAGAAAGTTATTTTAAATAACAATTTTATTTACAAACTTGTCTAGAATCTTCTCAGAAAGATATGCTTTTGCAACCAGTTGGGCTAGTATAACATAAGAAGCTGCACAAAAATCTGGTATTTCAGATCTTAATTCAGTAAACTTTGAAACATTTCTGTAAATTGTGGTTCGGTGACTTCTTTCGGCATATTTCAGGACACCAGTAAAAACGGAACAGTAAAAATTTAAAGCAACTGTCAACTGTGATGGCCTTCCATTAATATTCACCAGAAGCTGAATAAAATTAAACACAAATTTTATAAAATATGTACTTGATGCAGTATGGTTTAGTAAATTCTGTTTTGTTAAATAGACACCTGGTTTTTGCAGTGCTCTAAGAAAATAAAAATCCTCATTCTCTTTGAATTTCAATAGCTGCCACATACGAACAAATACATTTGACTCGTGGTAAGGCAAAATGATCATCAAGATATCATTTCTATTATATTCATGAATTTGAAATCGGTGTATCCACCACTCTAAACATTTATGAGCTGAACTTAAAAGAAAAGATGGAAAGAGTAATACAAGGAATTTCTGGATTTCCTTGTCCAATGTTTTGCTGAATTAGTTGTTTTGAACGGCACATGAAACTTCCTTAGATGTAATGTCAAATAAAGAGGTTCCAAACTACTCAAATATAAGGTCCTTTGATATTAGCTCTAACTAACTAACATTGAAATATTTTTTAGCACGAGATATATACTGCAGTTGAATCATTTATTACTAGGCATCTGGAGATTAGGAAATTGTAAGACTGTTTCCTTCCAAGTATGGTCACAGCAGGCTTCTTATAAATCAGACTAGGCTGTTGGCACTAGAATATGAAAGCAGTAGGTAAGTGTGCAAAACTTGTAATAAATCACAACAATCACAACAGATATCCACTATCCCCTACAGGGTACATGTATTAATTATTTTGCAGGTGTCCAAACAGCCATACAACCTATATAAATGTTATTTAGTTGAAACTTTTAACACTCAGGTGGTGAGTTTCAAATGCACTGCAAAGACACAATCCTATTTGACATTTTTTCATTTTAAAATACACAAAATTAACTGTAAATAAACAGAACAAAACATTTATGAGCTGAACTTAAAAGAAAAGATGGAAAGAGTAATACAAGGAATTTCTGGATTTCCTTGTCCAATGTTTTGCTGAATTAGTTGTTTTGAACGGCACATGAAACTTCCTTAGATGTAATGTCAAATAAAGAGGTTCCAAACTACTCAAATATAAAGTCCTTTGATATTAGCTCTTCCAGTCTTCAATACCAATTTGGTATACAGTTTCTGTTTTTAGACCAGCTACATCTTTGGGATCAAATAACAATGAGTGTTTATTCTTATACTGGGTCAAAAGAGAGGTGACTGATACCTCTAACTGTTCTGCTAGGGAAGTACTCATGGTTGCAACCTGCAACCGTAAATATTATTTTAACTTAATTATTGTTACATAATAATATAGATAAAAAACTTACTAACTATCCATTTAATGAAGATCCGAAAACTTTACTTATTTTTGAGATAGTCAGTTATCTCAAGAATGCTAAAATAGATTATAGGCAACTTGGGCCAATTTGTACTAAAATTTTATGTAGAATTCAAATATGTAATAATAAGATCATCAAGTGATTTAATATAATGATTGATTCTGGAATAGGATGTGGCAACGCTGTGTGACATTTCAAACAGCCGAAGGGAGCTTCGGGACACGCTCTGGGTTAAGCCTTAACCTCTACATCTTGTTAGTGCTGGTCAACTTTCTTAAATGTCACTGGATAAATGGGACTGACAGTGACTCACTTCATATTGCAGCATGCATTCAGGGTATTAGGGGGGCAAAATGTAATTAGGGTATCAATTTTGAGGATTACCGGAGCATGTAACATAGCGAGAAAAAAAAGAGAAAATGCAAAATAACTTTTTTTTACCTACCGCAGCAGGCCAAAGCAACTGAGCGCGGCACTGGGCACATGCCAGGTTGGCTGCATACACAAGCGCTCAATGTTCAGAAAAGTTAACATTCTTCATTACACAAAAAGCACACACGTTATAGCTGCATTGTTCCATGGTCCACAAAACCCTCACAGTTTACAGTTTGTCCAGCTATTACTGTAGCGGAGACAAAGAAAATAGTTGCAAAAATTCCAAACTTCCACATGCACCGAACTCTATAAAACATAGGCATAACTGAGCAAACAAAGGTTGATCCTGTATAGGGAGCAAAACACGGGGCGATAACCAGCGGGCAGATATTAAGCGGCACAACAAAGAGCTGAATAACTTCACAGTGAACTGTGAAGTAATACAGACTTAGACAATAAAGGAAAAGTGTGGAATTTTCAAAAAAAAAACTTTGAATGTAAATAACAAGGCAAAGGGAGAACAAAATGAAAGAATAGTGCCACCATGCATGTACAATACCAAACTTTACCAGCAGTAGTTTTATCTAAAACTGTTCGGGAAGCTGTCTACAAATTAAACTTTTTTTATTGCTTATGGATACAGGGTTGATTTTGAGCATGTTTCTGATTCTTTTTTGAATCACGTTGGCCCATTAGCTGCTGAATTACCTAAAAATTTAACCAGGATTTGATATTGAAACATTGAAATATTTTTTAGCACGAGATATATACTGCAGTTGAATCATTTATTACTAGGCATCTGGAGATTAGGAAATTGTAAGACTGTTTCCTTCCAAGTATGGTCACAGCAGGCTTCTTATAAATCAGACTAGGCTGTTGGCACTAGAATATGAAAGCAGTAGGTAAGTGTGCAAAACTTGTAATAAATCACAACAATCACAACAGATATCCACTATCCCCTACAGGGTACATGTATTAATTATTTTGCAGGTGTCCAAACAGCCATACAACCTATATAAATGTTATTTAGTTGAAACTTTTAATACTCAGGTGGTGAGTTTCAAATGCACTGCAAAGACACAATCCTATTTGACATTTTTTCATTTTAAAATACACAAAATTAACTGTAAATAAACAGAACATTTCTTTTTAAACAAAACATATATATATATATATATATATATATATATATATATATATATATATATATATATATATATATATATATATATATATATATATATATATATATATGTGGGGAGTAATAAGACAAGCATGTTTAATAATTAAGATTGGGGGTGAATTTGCAGATTAGAGACCATACAATTAAGCAAATAAGACAGGGGAACTTTTAAATGTATAAATGAAACTAAGTGCTCACCTGGTTTACCCCATGATAAAGTGATGGGTTTTGCAGCTCAACTACGACGGTCTGAAGTTGTTCGGTTATTATCCTCAGCTGAGTGGAGCTGCTGAGGATGGTAGTGTCGTCTGTGTACAGTGTGTATGTCACATTTAGGGGCGGTGTCGGAATGTCTGCGATAAATATATTGTACAGCAGAGGGGAGATAGCAGAATCCTGCTGGAGACCAGCCGTCGCCTAGTACGTTCTAGATCTGGCTCCCAGATGTTTGACCTGGAACTTCCTCCGTTGCAGGTATGACCTGATTAGCAGAATCAGAGGGAGAGGATAATTGAATAATAGAAGTTTGTTTAGGAGGCCTGAATGCCAAACCCTATCAAAGGCTTGAGCAATGTCGAGAAATATTGCCCCAGTTGACTTGTTTTTATTAAATCGTTCGGTGATGTTTTCCACCACATGAAGGACTTGGTCTGTAGCGGAGTGCTGGTGTCTAAAACCAAATTGCTTTCTGGTAGGATATGATTCTCATAGTGGAATGAAGCTAGCCTTTTCTGAATTAGTTTTTCGGCGATTTTGCGCATGACTTACCAGTCACTACTACCGTAGGCTAATGCTAAATGCTAATGGGCCTGTACTTCTGAGGGAACAGTGGATCTTTGCTGGGTTTTGAGATGTTGATAATGTCGGCAACTTTCCACGTGGAAGAAAAATGTTGAAATCGCAGCATGGCATTCATAATCGTAACTAGGAATACCACGCCTTTGCAGGGGAGGTTTTTCAGGGCTACGTTGGAGATTCCATCGTATACCGGAGCTTTCCTATTTCTTAATGATTTGATTATTTGGGAAACTTCTTCGAAAGTTGCGGGCTCGATGGATGTGTCTGGGGACTACACACTACACATACACATTACTCACAATTCAGAATCAGAATACAAATTTTATGCAAAATAATTCAAAGCAAAACAAAAACAGTAAAAAAGTAAAAAAACTAGGGTTATAGGGTTTGATCGTCTGTCACATGTCCACTTCTACCAACAACCATACCAATCTATCAACTTAATACCCTAAAACTTATCCTGTTCTTGTCACCGCTGACATCACAGATTAACATTCTGCCGCTCAGTCTGGCGACAATTGTTATTTTCGTACAATATGATACATATTCCAGTTTATCAGTCTGGGTACAAATGTTATTTTTGTAGAATATGATACATATTCCACCTGACTGATTATATTGTTACATTAGTGTCATGCTGAAATCAATAAAAATCTTGACGCAGCAAGTGCGTTATGGAAGTGAATTTTCATTAAAATGTTTTTAATAAAAATATGTCCGAATTTACCGTTTCAATACTAACAATGACATCTAAAAGTTCGTATTTTTGTGACTGCAAACCGAATTTTAACCCTTTGTTTAAGCGAGGTCAATCTCATTTATGTTGAGCGACTGCGAAGAAAGATTTTCTACGAGGTCGATTTCGCGAGGAACTGGTATGACTACAAACATGTTCCTATAAAAATTGCACCAGTCATCACCAGTTACCCAACTAAAAAGGTAACCTTTTAACTGAACTACAAATATATGGAAAGTAGATCATTTTATTAAAAGACTGAGCTGTCAATTTAATTCAATAAAATTCACCCATGAATTAGAAGTGAACAGTAAACTTCCTTTTCTCGATGTACTAGTTATTAAAAATAATGACTCTCTTAAATTCGATATCCACAGGAAGGAAACTTCCACTCTAAGTTAGATTTCAAATGACTCACATCATACGTTTGCACCAAAAACGGCCGGTTTAAATTTCTTAGTAAATAGATGAAAAAAGTTTCCCTTAAGTAAAAATAGATATATAGTATAGAATTATTAGAATACATTAAAAACGTTGCTAAATGTAACGGATATTCGGACTGATTAGTGGAAAAATTAATTAATAGACACAGAACAAAGATAATGTTACCGGAATGCACGACATTCAGAAAAGATAAAATAGAGAAAAAAATTGTTTGCCCACCTTTTGAAACACGTAGAACAGGGGGTCTCGAGAGCATTTTTAAGAAGCCGATTTGCAGCTAACTTGTTTGACAAAAAATAATTTAAGAAATTTGTTAGGTAATACGAAAGATAAAGATAAAGTCACTGAAATGTCGGGTATCTATGAGATAGTTTGTAAAGATTGTAATCTTAAATACGTTGGGCAGACTAAGAGAACCATTGGGTGAACAGCTAGCACAGCTGAGATGCGGTAGTGTAGACAAGTCATGCGTGGAACAACATATTTGGGATAATAACCACCACATTGAAAAATAAAATGTAAAACTTATCAAAAATGTTAGACAGCCAGTTTTTCTTAAAAACAATAAAGTTTTCTGAAAATAACAGAAGTAACAAAGTTTTAGAGTTAAATTCCTCATAAAATGTAATCTTTTCTTAAATCTACCAATCTGTTAAAAGATTGTGACATTTTAAGGGTGCATCGCCCCTAATCAACTCTTTCAAATCCCTCAATTGAACTCTACTTACCATTGATTAATGCTCTTGGTACACTCAAAACGGGTACTAAATTTTGTTTTCCAAGTTAAAGTATTACAGAGATATTGATTTTTTTCGAAATTGAAACCCCACTTAGAAGGCCTATAACTTCTCAGGGCTGCAACTTAATATAGGGGTAAGTTGCGTTAAATCACCATATTTTACGTTTACCTACATGCATCTGCCCTGTGTCGGTTCTTATGCAAAACACCCTGTATACATTTTTTTAATGATACAGAAATTAAGAAAATGGAAAGATATGAAATATTGGATTTATCTTCAAAATTTACTGATTTTCCACCATTTAACTGTCCTTTTATATATTTTCGTATAAGTAAGCCCAGCAGGCTAGAATTTGAACTTCAATCACTCACCCTTGTTTAGGTTACCTTCTTGTTCCAGTGGCTACACACACCTGTAAACTCAAGTACATATAGGTAATAAGTCAACAATTCGAGTATTGCACATTTATTCAGATTAAGTATGTACTTATAACAATTACAAAGAAATGTCTTAATAAAATATTAATGAAACAATTAAATTTTCAATAACATAAAAATCAAATAAATAAAGATTCAGTTCTTGGAATTGCCAAAACAGTTAATAGTCAAATACAAAGTTTCCGAGATGAATAATCGCGGTTACCCCACTGAAGTAACTTGAAATTTGGCTAGACTATTGTTCCTACAGGCTTTCAGTGAAAAGAATTGCATTACACAATAGTACTTACACCTTTATAGAATACGACTAAATTGGACAGAACATGCCACAAAATCACAATCACTTGCACTTACACAAAACTGCAACTGAAAGTCATTGATCAGACCTTTTGGCCCTTCCCTTGTCACCAACAGCTTGGATATTCTGGTTGTAAAGGCATACTGTGGCAAAGTGATTCCGTATCTAATAAATTGCAAGTTTTATTGTACATTCATCCTCCCACCATATGTTCAAGTGCATATTTTCTTCACTTTATAGTGATACTTCTCATAGCATTAGCTTCTTCCACAGGAGTAAAAAGCCCGAGTTGTTGCTTAGACAATTTTATAGATTTGCAGTATTATTGCACTTTTCCAGTCCATCCACATAAAAGGGTGGTAGTGGTTTATATTGCGTGACTTAGAAACTATTAAAAATAACACAATTTTTAATTATATAATATACAATCTAGGTGTACCTAATTCGTAGGATGATCCAGTGTCAAGCAAAATTGGCGAACCCATCGTCACTTTCCTAGAGCAGATGCTTTAAAACTTGTTTCTTTACTGAGTTTTAGTTAACCTGACACCTTTAGTTGCTTCTGTACACTGGATCTAAGTTTGCAATTACACACTGTTCACGTCACATTTTTTATTTTAATTAATTATGTTAGAATAAAACCTTATACAACATTGATCACAGACCATTAATTTTGACATTAATTTTCATTCACGTCTAGCGGTCATCTTGCCATTTGCCATCTTCCCTTCCCGGCGGAATGGACATGCGCTATATGCCTAAAGAAGGGATTGTCTAAATATACAATATGTTTACTAAAGACAAGTAACAGAATCAAACATGCAAAATAGTTACTATTTTAATTCCCACCACTATACCGCAATCATCATCTATCTTTTTCATTAAATTTTAAAGTTATCTAATATTATAAGGACATCTCAAGTACATCCTAAGCGAATATTCGAAATAATAATCTATTCAAATATTCTCAGTATATTGATGAAGAATTTTCTTAGGATGCGATTGAATGAATGTACTCAGAATATTCAAGATTGAGGTTTAAAATTCCATAAATGTTATTAGAACAGTCCGAGACAAATATTCTGAAAAAAGAATGTTCTCACAATGAATATATTGTCCTGTATGGGTAGTTATTTATTTGAAATTTTAGGTTCTGTTGGGTAACTGTCCGTAATTTAACCCCTGACTCTGAATGTAGCTGTGACAACAACATGGATTACATACTTTTCATACTTTCAGGTATTTATTTTGTTTTTTATAAGTATTTTTATATAAAACAGTCAAATCTATGAATGCAATAATATATATATATATATATATATATATATATATATATATATATATATATATATATATATATATATATATATATATATATATATGATTTGGGTTCCAGGGGTCCCAAATAGCGCTCATTTGAAGAATTTTTTTCAAAATTCAAAAGTCCCGATCTCCTCATTAGTGATATTTTTTTAAAGAAAATTCACTAAAAGGGCATTTCCTGTTTTTAAAAAGAACTTCTTTACTCGTCAGCTGATTCTCATAACGGATGGCTCGTATTGAAGCCAAAGCTTCAGTCAGGACCGCTTAGTTAGCAGAATCAACGCAGAATGAACTACTCGTATCAATATAGAGTAAAAAGTCTGGACGCAGCAAGTGCGCTATGGAAGTGAATTTTCATAAAAATGTTTTTAATAGAAAATGCAAGCAGGCATCAATCTGATTACCGGTATAGCCTATGTAGTAGAAAAAATATTTTATCAAAATCACTTATTGTTTGAAAATGTACAAAAATTTTCCGAGAATAAACTTAAAATGTCGGTTTCCTAGCCAACAAACCGTGGGTTAATAGCAAATTGAGTTATTGAAATTTAAAGGATTTAATGAAAATTCGCTACCTAAACGCACTTACTGCGTCTCGATTTTTTCTTACAAACATGCATCATATTGCGATAAAAAAATGCAAAAATGCATTAACGAATTTGTTCTACGAAAATTAGCTAAAAATTATAGACCGTTAAACCATAAACTTAACTAAACCTACAGCCAAATATTTGAGTAAAATGAAGGTCAATGATGGTTGAAGCTGAAACTTAAGGGTTCGCAGAACACTTTTCCTGCAGCATTTTCTTTTCATAATCCGTATTTGTTCCACGTTCTTCGCCTAAACATTGCCAACTTTGACGTTTCAAATCGCAACTTTGACGTTTTGAGGAAAACTCCAAATTTTTTTATCTGCCCATAATTTTTTTGTATTTAAACTTAAAGACTTAAATTTCGGTATATAGTTCACTCTTTATAATACAAATACGCGTGCCAAATTTGGTTGCCCTTACTTTGTTATTTCCGGAGATATAAAATTTTTTCAGAAAGAAAACATATATATATATATATATATATATATATATATATATATATATATATATATATATATATATATATATAGAGGCTCTCATTAATTCCCGAACCCCACGTGACCGCTTAAGTTAGGTAACCCGGCATACATGGTCGTACAACCTGAATTAATGAAATCCGTAAGATGCCAATGTTGTCATATTTCCTTAGGGGTTTTATAAAAAATATAAAAATTATAATATGTTGAAACAGTAAATGTCTTAAATGTATTTATTATTTAGTATTTTTAACAGCAAGTCTGTACATGTATGGTTCACTGTTATTGATTGTTAAAAAAATAAACTAAAAACATAATAAAATATTACTTTTACTTTCTATAGATATCAAAACTTTGTAATGTACGTAAACAAATTGAGGACCGATTATTTAAACTTTTAATTTACGGTTTTAGGAATGTGTATTGTGTAACATGTAACAAATATGTACCTGTTTCGGCAGATTACCGACGAACAGATTTGGTAGGGCTTCGTTCCATGCGATGCCAAATATCGTCAACAACATAACCTTAACATACCTACACTTTTAACTTACGTAAAAACGCAATGAAAATGGTCGAACTTCAGTATTTGCCCAACGCATTAAAACTTACATACTGAATAAAAAACAGGATCCATAGTGTATAAGTGTATCGAACCTCAACTATCAATAATATGTGGCCAGTGTATGTATATGTGTATGTATGTGTGTACATGTGTGTGTATGTATGTGTATATGTATGTGTATATATGTGTATATGTATGTGTGTATGTATATGTGTGTATGCATGTGTGTATATACGTATACATGAGTATGTGTGTGTGTATATGTATGTGTGTATATATAATAAAATAAGTGCAATTTAATGTAACCAAAGTCGGACCCATATTGGGTAATCACAAAACCAGAGAAAAGCAGTGTTAGTACGTAAATAATGTATAGGTATAGAAAATTAAGTAAGTGCAATAAGAAACAAAAGTCCATACTGTGGGTGCAATGAACTGTAGCTAAACAGTGTTGGTATAATATAGTATGAGTTATCAGTTACTCTTTATACCAGTCCTGACGACTGCCTGAGTGACTGTTAGGATACTAACATATTATGTATTTATAAAAAAGCAAGAACTAAATTCATAAGAAGCAATGTAATTATTTGTAAATAAATAATAAAAAAATATTGTATGCTTTAAAAGTGTTAGGCAAACTATATAACAATTTTATAGCATTATATGTGAATGATCTACGAAACATAGCCGTGCGGTAATGCGGTAGACTAAATTTATCCCTGTGTCTGGTGTTAGCAGCGTATGTTGCAGATCTAGGAACGAATTGAGCCCCTAGTGATTTTAAACTACAATGATTATCAAGCAGCTGAGTGACAAAACTGCCCACATGTAACTTCCACCTATTTGCCATCAACAGCCAGTTGAGCTCCATTATCCTGTCCGATACATGATCACGACGCCTTAGGTTAAAAATTAAATGACAGCAGGCGTTTTGAACCTTCTGAACACGACCCCTCTCCACCGAACCAAGACAAGGTGAGTAGACAATTATCACAGTAGTTATAGTGTGACAGGACAGGTGACTCACATAATTGCTTTCTTAAGCTTACATTTAAAATATGATGATTGGAATATAAAAGTTTCAAACTTAAAAAAAAAGCACAATATACATACAAAATAACCGTTAACAGGGAATTGAGCGCCACTGGGCTGAACTGTCAATTGTCAATTGATTTTTGACTGCCAACTCATAAAATCATATTCCATTAAGAGAGAGAGAGAGAGAGAGAGAGAGAGAGAGAGAGAGAGAGAGAGAGAGAGAGAGAGAGAGAGAGAGAGAGAGATAGAGAGAGAGAATTCGGTCACGTGGGGTTCGGGAATTAATGAAAGCCCTGTATACATAAACATATAAAAATTGAAACTGACCCAGGATATGTGTTCTAGGGGGCCTAATTAGCGACCATTTGAAGAATTTAAAAAAAAATCAAAAGTCGGCATCTCCTCATTAGTGAATTTCTTTTAAGAAAATTCACTAAAAAGCCTGGACGCAGCAAGTGCGTTATGAAAGTGAATTTTCACAAAAAGGTTTTTAATAGCAAATATGTTTTTAATGCAAACAGGCATCAATTTGGTTACCGGTATAACCTATATAGAAGAAACAATGTACCATATTTTATCAAAATAATTTATTGTTGGAAAATGTAAACAAAAAATCCGAAAATAACCCTGAAATGTTTCCGCGAAAACTGGTTTCCTAGCCAACTAATCTTAGGTCAATAGCAAATTGTGTTATTGACATTTGAAGCATTTAATAAAAATTCGTTACCAAAACTTACTTACTGCGTCTAGATTTTTTTTCCACAAACATGCATCATATTTCGATGAAAATTGCAAAAATGCAATAATATAAGGAATGCTCGTAAAAAAATTGTAGGTCTCACAAACGACCTACACCCTGTTCTTGTTTAAATAATTTTATATAATGCAGCTCAAGACACCCTATAATGAACGTATAAGTACAATTTTTTCTCGTATCTTGCATAATAACAATTATATTGACCTTTACCGTAGAAATGCGTCACCTTGTATATATGTAAACAGATTAAAAACTGAAACTAAACCCAGATATGGATTCTACGGGGCCTAGTTTGCACTCATTTGAAGAAAGCTTTTTAAAATTCAAAAGTCTGTTTAACGAATTTTTTCTACGAAAATTAGGTAAAAATTATAGACCGTTATACCATAAACTTAACTAAAACTACTGCCAAAGCATCAAAGAAAGGGTCTATTTAAAATGAATGTTCTGGAAATATTTTAATAAAATGAAAGTCAATGACGGTTGATGCTGAAACTACAGGGTTTGTAGAACACTCTTTTTGCAACATTTTCTTTACATAACCCATATTTGTTTCAGGTTATTTGCCTAAATGTTGCAAATTTTGACATTTAAAATCGCGACTTTGACGTTTTGAGGAAAACTCCCAATTTTTTTCTTTAAATGCCTATAACTTTTTTGTCTTTTAACTTACATACCTAAATTTTGATACATGCTTCAATTTTTATAACTTAAACAGGAGTACCAAATTTGGTTACCATTACATTGTTATTTCCGGAGATGAAAAAATATTCTGAAAGATACACAACATTTTCCGAGAAAACTTGTGCCGATTTTCCTGGGTAACAAACTTATCCAAGCCAATTCCAATTTTGAGGTATCGGTGTGATATATATATATATATACAGTGCACGGCGTATCGAGCGTCCATTAGAAGTATCTACAAAACTATACCGATTTTTAATCTGAAAATTTGGTCACTTGGGTTTTCTGGATAGCTGAATTTAACAAAAATATACACGTCATCATACCACTTCCGGTTATACCGGAAGTGGTTACTAACTTTGTTTTTTCAAATGAAACATGACATTTTTGAGTAGAGTTTTGGATTTATCGTAAAATTTTAGGTTGACTTTTGATAACATACCATATGTAAAAAATCAGCCGTTTTGGAGTTATATCGATTTTTTTAAAACTTAAAAAAAAATTATGTATGTATATTGAGTGGTATATCTCCGGCAAATATGATGTCAGCGATTTGCAATTTCGTCTGTGGTTTTTCAAGATACAAGAGTATCGTGAAAATAGGCAAATGCGTTGATAGCATATACAGGGTGGAAGAAATTCACATACCAACTTGGACAATTTCGGACCCCTATAACTTGCTTACTTCAAATGGAACACCCTGTATATTTTTATCTTATTGCTTAGAGATTTGCATTATCTTTCGATTTATATCAGCATGTCCTATACCTAAATGCAACAGTTATCCAGATATTGGAACATTTGCATAATGATAATGTTATAAGGTGCACAATATTTCAGTAGAGTGCCTTGACGGAAATGTTATTCTTAGCAACGCCATTACTTCATGACAGTTGTTTATAACAATCAACAAATATGTCGCGTTTGGGGTTTTCTAATGAAGATTTTCTAAATTTATTAGTTACATACGGCGAATGCAATCGCATTATGAGTAGAACCTGCCGAGTTTTCGCTGAAAGGTATCAAGATCGCCCCAGACCGAATAAACATACCATCAAACGTCTGCTTAATAATTGTATAAAGTTTGGTTCCTTTCAACCAATTGTTAGCAGGCAAAACCGTTATACCGAAGACGATGAAGCCATGGTACTAGGATACTTCCATTCGTATCCTGAAAATTCCCTACAAGAGGCTGAAAGGGATCTTAGAATATCAACCAGGTCTATCCACGGAATCTTAAGAAAGTATAATTGGCGACCTTTTAAGCTCCATTTGGTTCAGAATTTGAAAACTGAAGATTTATTGTGTCGTGTGAATTACTGTGAGTGGTTGCTGACAAGAATTCAAGAAGACGATAACTTTGTCAAAAGTATAATATGGACTGATGAAACAAAGTTTACAAAAAACGGCGTGTTTAACCGCCATAACAGTCATTACTGGGCTGCAGAAAATCCGCATATCTGCAGAGAAAGAAATTACCAAAACCGGTGGAGCTTTAATGTGTTCTGTGCCGTCAAAGACTCTCGTATTTTGTGTGTGTATTTTTATAACGAAAACTTAACAGGGGATCGATATGTGTGGTTGTTAAAAAACGTAGTAAGAGATGCTTTAGAAACTTTAGAAATTAGGGAAAGATCAAACGCTTTTTATCAAATGGACGGTGCTCCACCACATACTACTCATCAAGTCAGTGCGACATTAGAAGAAATGTTCAGTGGGAAGTGGATTGCGAACAATGGGCCCTACAAATTTCCACCACGCTCCCCTGACTTAACTCCATTAGATTTTTTCATATGGGGCTTTATTAAAAATAAAGTTTATAAAGACCCTATAACCACAAAGGAGAATATGCAAGAAAGAGTACGTGCCGCCTTCAATGAAATAAGCAGAGAAAGTATAAAACGTGCTACGAGCAATGAAATTTTAAGGCGAATTAATTGCTGTTTGCTAAAAAATGGAGCTACTTTTGAACATCTTTCTTGAACACCCATTGTTTATATACATGTTACTTATTAGATTGTTCCTTATCATTCCAGTTGCCACATTTTTTCTCACTTTCATTGGTTTAGTTGTGTAGTACTTAATAAATTGTTTATCTAGTTGCCTAAACAGATTATTATTATGGTATTCTCATTTATAATTTTGTTCTATGGGGTGTCCAACAATTAATAATTATTGAAGTTCATGAAGAATAACATTTCCGTCAAGGCACTCTACTGAAATATTGTGCACCCTTAGCCTTATAACATTATCATTATACAAATGTTCCAGTATCTGGATAACTGTTGCATTTAGGTATAGGACATGCTGATATAAATCGAAAGATAATGCAAATATCTAAGCAATAAGATAAAAATATACAGGGTGTTCCATTTGAAGTAAGCCAGTTATAGGGGTCCGAAATTGTCCAAGTTGGTATGTGAATTTCTTCCACCCTGTATATGCTATCAACGCATTTGCCTATTTTCACGATACTCTTGTATCTTGAAAAACCACAGACGAAATTGCAAATCGCTGACATCATATTTGCCGGAGATATACCACTCAATATACATACATAATTTTTTTTTAAGTTTTAAAAAAATCGATATAACTCCAAAACGGCTGATTTTTTACATATGGTATGTTATCAAAAGTCAACCTAAAATTTTACGATAAATCCAAAACTCTACTCAAAAATGTCATGTTTCATTTGAAAAAACAAAGTTAGTAACCACTTCCGGTATAACCGGAAGTGGTATGATGACGTGTATATTTTTGTTAAATTCAGCTATCCAGAAAACCCAAGTGACCAAATTTTCAGATTAAAAATCGGTATAGTTTTGTAGATACTTCTAATGGACGCTCGATACGCCGTGCACTGTATATATATATATATATATATATATATATATATATATATATATATATATATATATATATATATATATATATATATATATATATATATATATATATACAGGTCTTCCTGATTATACTTTTTAAAAAATGTAGTGTGAGTTCATTTTAAGGTCGTGATACTGAGATACAGGGTGTTAAAGTTAAGATTTGCAAAATTTGTCCATGAGTAAATATTAACAGCATATAAAGAAAAACGCAAAATCATATTTATTATGTAAAGCAGTGGCGCGCCTGGGGGGACTCTGAGGGTTATAATTTCGAAAAAAATATGTCAAAAGTCAACATTTCTGAAATTTTCCAACGCTTTTAAAAAAGTTTACGTTACTATGGATCCAGCAAAAGTTCAATATTTTATATTAATCCATTGGATCCACAAACTTAAGTAAAACATGTTCCTTATTCTCTTTTATTTAATAAAACTATATGCAAATTATTGTTTGACGATTTAAACTGCTATTGACAACTTTTGCTTAATCCATAGTAACCTAAACTTTCAGTTTAGAAATCTAAATTTAAACTTGTGCGTCTTTAGTGAACAAACAATAATTTTAACTTCAATTTTCTCGTAAACTATACATCCTATGAAATTTCTACAATTATACCTTATTTTTGTATAAGTCTTTGAATTTTTTCAAACCGTTGTAAAAATTCATAAATTTTGGCTTTTAACATATTTTTTTCGAATAATAATAAATCGAATTTTGCGTTTTAGTTAATTTTCTTTAAAAAAATTCACTAATGAGGAGATCCCGATAACTCAAAAATAATGGGCCGATTTTGATTAAATTTGGTGAATAAATTGCTTGGATAAGTTCGTTATCCAGGAAAATCTGCCCAGGTTTTCCCGGAAAATTTTGTGTTTTCTTTCGAAAAAAAATATATCTCCGGAATTAACAAAGTAGGGGCAACCAAATTTGGTACGCGGGTTTATATCCTTATAGGTAAGTTACCTACCAAAATTTAGCTATGTAGATCAAAAGACAACTTATAGGCATTTAAAGCAAAATAAATTGGGGTTTCCCCCAAAACGTCAAAATTGCGATTTAAAACGTCAAAATCGGCAACATTTATGCAAATAACTTGAATCTAATACGGGCTATGGAAATCAAATGTCTCAAGAAGGATGTTTTACAAGCCCTGAAGTCTTAGTTTCAACCGTCATTGTCCTTCATTTTACTAAAACGTTTCCAGAAAATTCATTTCAAATAGACCATTTCTCTGATGCTTGGCAGTAGTCTTAGCTATAGAGTTTATCGACTAATGGTATATAACTGTTTTTGAATGTTCGTAAAAAATCAATAAAGCTCAATATATCCGTTATTATACAAGATATGAAAAAAATGTGTATATATTAATTATAGGGTGTCTTGAGCTACATCTTAAAAAAATATTTCATAAAAGTGGCATAAAAGTGTATCATTGCGATTTTCTACCAAACAACGACTGGTTAAAAATTATGAACTGTGCTCTAAAACACTTAACCTGATTCATTGCTTACTCGACAAATAAGCGTCGTACAGAAAATTATCAAGAGAGTCATTTTGTTCACAAATGAATGTAAGATTCAAAAAATAAAATTAAAATCATTGGCGTACCCCTTTTTTTCTTGAGGGATAACCAATGACATGTGGGTACGCGCGCCACTGCTGGATTAGCCGATTCAATTGTTATGGTAGAATACGGGCCTTCTATAACAGCCTACACATGCTAAGTTTCAGCAAAATATATGTGCTACTTTTTAAAAAATTGGGAAATTTTATTTTTTGAAATTCAACTTCAACACCCTGTATCTTTTTAATGAAGCATTATAGGAAAAATTTTTATAGGACATACCCTCTCAAAATTGTTCAAAGAACATGGAGTTTCATTTTTGGTCACCACTTATGAATCACCCTGTATACACACGAGTATATACATATATACAGGTGTCCTGATTATACTTCAAAAATTGGGGTGTGAGTTGCCCTTGAGAAAAACAGTGGGGGTTGTTCGTATAACATTGTTGATTTTAAGGTCGTGATACTAAGATGTAGGGTGTTAAAGCTTTTTCTTCATTATCTTTAAAACGGCTAAAGATAAGATTTTCAAAATTTGTACACCAGTAAATATTAACAGCATATAAAGAAAAAACTCTGGGCGCAGCAAGTGAGTTATGGTAGTAAATTTTCATAAAAATCTTTTATTGCAAATATGTGTGTTTTCTTTTTAAGAAAGTAGGCATCAATTTTGGTTACCTGTATAACCTATATAGTAAAAACAATGTGCCACGTTTCATAAAAATACCTTTATTGAGTCAAAATGTACAAATATTTCCAAAAGTAAACTTAAAGTGTTCCCGGAAAAACTCGTTTCTTGGTCAACCTTATAGGTTAATAGCAAATTGGGCTATTCAAATATGAAGCATTTGATCAAAATTCGCTACCATAACGCACTTGCTGCATCCATAATTTCTTTTCTTACAAACATGCATTTTAT